>OY284491.1:40359411-40672635 GCA_958336395.1 Ctenicera cuprea | reverse complement strand
TTTATATATATATATATATATATATATATATATATATATATATATATATATATATATATATATATATATATATATATATATATATATATATATATATATATATATATATATATATATATATATATATATATATATATATATATATATATATATATATATATATATATATATATATATATATATATATATATATATATATATATATATATATATATATATATATATATATATATATATATATATATATATATATATATATATATATATATATATATATATATATATATATATATATATATATATATATATATATATATATATATATATATATATATATATATATATATATATATATATATATAATATATATATATATATATATATATATATATATATATATATATATATATATATATATATATATATATATATATATATATATATATATATATATATATATATATATATATATATATATATATATATATATATATATATATATATATATATATATATATATATATATATAAGCATATTTTCTTCTATTACAAGTATTTAGTAAGTATACACTCGCGAAATGTATTAAACGGTTTCTATAGCGTCCTTCATAACTTTCAAATGCTTTGTAGAATAAAAATTAAGTCTAAAAAAATATGTCAAAGAACATTTTTTATTCTACTGCTCTTTTTCATCTTCTATGGTAAAAAAATTGATTTTGAAATTATTTTTAAATTATTAAACATTTACCTTACTATGTCTATGAAAATGGTCGTTTGTATAGTTTACGTACTCTGATAAGCAAATCATTTATTTAATTTACCTTACTACTAAGGTTAGCATTACAACAGATTTAAGAAAACTACCAGAGATAACACCAAAAAAATCACCAAAAAGAAAAATATTGTTGCATTGTCGAGGCGAAAGCAATTATTTCTGAATTGCCAATCAGCAGTTTTATCTCGGTTTTTATCAATTCCCTTAAAAAATGTTTCATTACAAAACCTCATTTCGAATAAATGTTTCTCCGGGGCTGGCTGATGTCTATGGCCGTATGAGAGTTAAACTAAAAATAATATGTTTAATCCCTTGGGACTTTTGAAATTATTTAATTCGTCAGGCGTTAAAAGTAGGGATGCAGCGAGCAGTACTTTTTCAAAATGCTGGATAACGTATATTCGGTATCGGGTTGCTCAGCCGGATACCGGATTATCCGGCATAGTTTTTACTTTCGAAGTAGTTTCAGCTAAAATGCAGTAAAACTTAGGTTTTAATTCACAGAGCATAATATATATTTAAAGAGTATGCAATGCACGAACCCTACGGTCTTATTCTGTTTTAGAGAGAGAGCACCGATACAAGGAAACTACCTACTAAATGTAATATTTGAAGGATGTGTTGATTCGCTCTAATATTGTTCTGTGTTCATAAATAAGATTGGAAATCTGTCAACAAAATTGATTGTAATCACAAAAATTAATAATTTTCAACAAACATGAAAACTAAAACATATTCTGTCCTGATAGATCCGACACCATCAAGAAATCAACTGACATAACCTAACATATATGGTTTTTATCGACATTTAAATAAAATATTGACGATTGACGATCGAGCGCTTTTTATAGGTTCCTTATCTCGGATCTCTTTGTCACATTGCAGCAAAATTGAGACTAGCATATCAAAGCAACAAGCGGTTCATGCATCCTCCTTATGTTATACAGGGTCGCTATTATATATGGGACCAACGCTCCCCTGGTCAAACAATTTGAGATATGCGTTTCACATTTGGTATATGTTAATTTGAGGTTATTTTGCATATTCTAAAGTAAAAAAAAATTTTTTTTGCATATAGTTTTTAAGCGCGGCCCCATCTTGAATTTTTTTAAATAGCAACCTAGGCTGTGTGATACATCAATACAAAGATTATTTTTTCTCTTTTCAGAAATGTTAAACAAGTATAGGGTTATATAAGAAAATAAAACAGAAAAATTAAAAAAAAAACATTTGAGGCATGCTTACATCGTTTAGGACTAACTTTTTTTCAAGAAAATTCTTTTTTTTAAACAACATCTTGGTTATGAAAAGAACCTTTTTTTTTCATCGCACAGCAGTTCCGCAGAAGGAGATGGAGCGACCTACTTCGAGCTGGTGTACTTGGTTAATCCGTCACTGCACATTTACTCAAATCTAGTAACCCTTGCATTAACAAAACGTCATAAATAAACAAAACACAAACATTAATTAAATTAATAGGATAACAAACAACATTTCTTAAATAAAAATGAAAAGAACAACATTATTAATTAGCAGTAGTTAAGAGAGGAGATGTTCAAATTGCTGCCCATTTACATCTTGGCAATAACGAATGCGCTTTTTAAAATTGTCTAACGAGTCGCGCAAAGAATTGCGAGAAATAGCAGCCATTTCAGCACGAATACGATTTTTCAATTCTTCTAAATTATCAGGTCTATTTAAATAAACGCGACTTTTTAAATGGCCCCACAAAAAAAATCTAAAGGGGACAAATCTGGTAACCGAGCGGGCCACTGCACGGTTAATCTTCTCCCGATCCAACGCCGATGAAAAATGTCGCTTAAATAATTGCGCAATGCAAGTCCATAGTGGGGAGGCGCACCATCTTGCTGAAACCAGATGTTTTCCTTGACTGCATTTGGGTTATTTTGTCACCTATTAAACTCTTACTACTTGTTTTTGCTTGTGTTTTGTTTATTTATGACGTTCTGTTAATGCAATGGTTACTAGATTTCACTTAATGTGCAGCGACGAATTAAGCATGCCTCAAATGTTGTTTTTTTTTAATTTTTCTGCGTTATTTTCTTATGTAATGTTTAATATTTCTGAAAGAGACAAAAAGTAAACTTTCTATTGATATATCACACAGCCTAGGTTGCTATTTAAAAAATTCAAGATGACGACCGCGCTTAAAAACTATATGCAAAAAAATTTTTTTTGTACTTCAGAATATGCAAAATAACCTCAAATTAACATATACCAAATATGAAACGCATATCTCAAATCGTTTGACCAGCGAAGCGTTGGTTCCATATATAATAGCGACCCTGTATGGTTTTAACAAACAAAACTTATTTATGTTGTTTGTAAATCATTTCAAATTTTTAACTCGCATCTCTAATCTCAATAATATAAATTTAGTAACTTTATGCAGATCTGCCAAATACGGGACTTATGGGGTTTTTGCTCTCTTACTTTCAATTATTTTAGTCTATACTTCCAAATCAAATAGCATGCATAATCTCTTTTACTTGAAGAAAAATCTTCGGCCGGATATTTCGTATTATTCGGCAAAACCGAATATTCGGTGAAATGGCCGGATAGGCCAGATAACGGATATAATCCGATATCCGTTCCATCCCTAGTTAAAAGTGGCACTTTAGTCCTCAAAAAGGAATCAAATTAGTGCCTTTACTCCCGGAAGTGCAAAAACATGTTTTATACGCTTGCAAAAAGAAAAACAATCTACGATTATTAAGAAAAAGTACATACCTAGCCATTTAAGAAAATTCGCAGTAAAGTCACAATAAAAAGCAAATGAAGATACAATCATTTTAAAGTTGCAATGGCATGGCGTTCTATGAATCATTTTTCGTATAGTTTATTATACAAAACGTTAACCTTTATACCGCAAACAGCACTAATTGCAATTTCAATAAAAGGTTGTACAATTGTTTACACACAAGCAATACCTTGCACAACTAAACAATAATGAGAAAAATGGAAAATATAACCAGCCATTGAATTTAGGTTGCAATTTCCTGCAAAAACGTAAAGTCGGTGAAAATCTGTATTATGCGATGGTCGGCACCGTGTCAAATTTTGCGAAACTTAAATTCAAGGGCACATTTAATTAATCCACAACAGCACATCCCAGAAATAAACTAACTGAACCATTCGACTGTATCCCATTAGCTAACATCAACTAAGCTTTAAAATAAAAGAATCTACAATTTAAAGGAAATGATTGTTTTTAATTTAAAGCGATAGTAAATTGTAAATTTTAAAATATTTCAAAATTGTAAAAATGTAACGGACAAATTTGAAGTGATTATTATTATCTAACATACGTTTTTCTTTGCTTTATAAAAGGCATACAGTATATTACAAGCTAAATAAAATTTCTTACACCATAAGCGTACAAGTTCAATCCAAATTTCATATATTTTAACGCAATAGTAATAGCACACTATTTTAAGAACGCTAACAAAAAACCATTGGATGGAATATACAGAACAAAACTGTGTTATTTAGTGGATCATTATTAATTTATTAAACTGGATGTATGTATAACTTCCAGTGATATTAAAATGGTTTTATTGACTAGCATATGTCAGTTCTGTTAATGCAAATGTCAACACGTATTATTTTACACAAAACATTGAATAAAACACGAGATAGTAGTCTGTATTGATAAAAACTGTATCAAACTTAACTTAAATTTAGTTCAGCTCGTCTCTTAAGCACCGTGGTATTTACGAACGCAGTATGAAATTATAATTTAATTTAATTTCTACCTATAATTGATACAGTGGCGTACAGGGTCAGTCATCAACCAGTTTGCATAGATGAATTATATTAATTAATTTAATATAGATTTTTATCTTAAAACATACCCATTGCAGTTCATTATAATAATATAAAATAAACCACTGCAAACTAGTTCCAAACGCAGAGTTAAGTTTGTTAATTTCAAAATGAAATTGTAAAACAAAAACGCCAATTTGCATTCGTCAGAGGAAAATACTGTTGCATCAAAACTTTCCAAATATTTAATTATTATTTTATTTTTAACGTCGAAGTACAAGGTTACCATAACTTAAAGACTATCATAACTGTTATCATCCAAACCCTTGACGCGTGTAAACCCCGTGTCTCTATACGATTGCAGCGATCCATATAAATTCATTACTGTAAAGAAGCCAAGATCAGTAAGCAGGCAGAATTTCTGTCAAAAATAGCATCTTAAAATACACTTTATTTTTCGAAATGTATAAACTATTCGTGAATCCCATTATTTGTCAGTGTTGCTGCAACACTGTAATTTATAGTGGAAGTAACATTTTTTACTTTTCTATACTTTTAGTGTTTTGGTCCTCCAGGAACTCAAAAAAGTATTATTTTTAATGTCCTGTGGGTCGGTGAGTACGTTTGTTCGTTCGTTTCCTTATAACTCCCAAACGGATGGGCTAACTTCGATAAGCTTTGGAGTGTGGGATTACATGAAAATTCATCACCAAAATAAGTTTTAAAAAAATCCGAAATAGGATGCGAAATTTCAGCAAGTTTTTTGTACTATTTTTTAGAAATTGAATTTAGAAAAACTAAAAACGGGATCTGATACCAGATTTTAAAGTAAATCCAAACTTTTCCTAAATTTTGGATTTAACGCCTCACAACCGATTTTTCCAAAGCGGCATGAACTTTACTTATTATAATATTTCCGAGGGCACACAATGTTTCACGCACAAGAATTGTTTAAACTATGAAACATGAAATGAAAACATTTTCACAATTTAGGAAATCGAAAATTCATACCCCTTTGATTAATCAGCAGGAATCAGTAAAACATTTCTTTTTAAATAACTAATGAGTGATACTAGAATGATATTTTTTATGTAATTTTTAATCACATGAGATATTTACCGAGGCTAATTCTTCGCCTCACGCCCAATTTTTGCCTTTTGAATTTGCGTTTTGGTTTCTGGTGCTCTTTAATCCCAAGATATATTTTACCTAAAGACCAACAGTTCAAAACGTTCTTCTTACAATTTGGAGAACTCGGTTTCTAACAAGCAGGTGCGCGCAGCTTATTGTCTTACTAAAAGTAGCGAAAGTGCAGAAATCTATAGTCACTATTGGCGCGTATAACTTTGATACAAATGAAAGTTTAGGCAAAATACCTCGCTCATTTGTCTGCTGTTACATTCAATTGAACGGTTGTTGTTCTAGCCGTTCCCATTTGATAGTTTCTCTAACAATAAGAGTGGTGTTTCAGTAAACCGTATATGGGCGTAATAAACAAACTTGCTATAAACATAAACCCAATAAGTCTTCCTTACAAAGTTTTGTCCTCCAAAATAGGGAAAAAACTGAAATACTGAGACTGTTCCCTCTTCCGAAGACTGTAACTCAGTCAGAAATCGTTTGCGGAATACGGATCCACGTCTATGGGAACTTCTTTTATTGTTTTAATATATACTTATAGAACCTTCTAACTTTGTACTATTAGCGCATGTCAAGGATACACTCAGACCTGCATGTCATCTCGAATAAATGTTGGGTTCAACGACTTTTGACAAGAGAACCTTCATTTCTGCATGGATAATAACAGCTGTTAGTCAAATAATAAAAAACTGTGAATTTACTAAAATATGGTTCCTTCGTACGAGTAACCTCTGGAGCAGTTATTTGAACAAAATTTTGCAAAAATACTACACTCAATGAGTGGTGGGCACATATAAAATTTCATAACTTTGAAAGCAACGTCTGTCAAAGTGGGCAATAAAAGTAATTCGACTATCCCACCAGGCTGTAGCTCCGTAAAAGGCGTTTCCGAATTCACATTTATACGAACTACTTTATTATTTTGATGTATATAACTTGCCGTTCAAGTTTGTACACGGTTTACAGACTCTTCCTGTATATTAATGAACCGCCAAAACAACAAAGTTTAATTTAAACTTTGTTTACATGGAAATTTTAAAAACCTATAATATGTTTTTCGATTTTACACTTTAATGAATTAATAGGTTCTAGCTTTACTTCGTTGAAGTTCATATTAATGTATTGTAACTAAAACAATTACTAACATCAACAGTTTTTTTTTTAATTTTAACCTTATACGTATTTCGCCGTGTTTACATGTAATTATTAGAAGCAAGTAAACGCTTGATGTTGCTATAGGAACAATAGAACTTTATGGCTTGATCTTGGTTATGTATAGATGGCTTCATTTCTTATTCCAAAAGTCCAATAATAGTGAATTTAAGAGATCAATTTGCTAATTAATTAAAGGTGCAGTTTCTAAATGTTTGTGCATTTCAAATGCATATCTAGTATATATAATTTACGTTCACCATCACAAAAGTCTAAACATTTTATAGTGTTATTAGATGTAATACCTGATTTTAGTAAATGGTTAGCTTTAGATAAAGTGTCTTAAAATGTTTTTAGTTGTTTTAAAGATTGCTTCGCATTTATTTGTTTTATTTATAATTTTGTCATGTTTTTTCTGATTTATCACCATAATATGGAATCAAAGCGCATTTAATTGAATCCGATACATTTTCTGAACATATAATTTATAAACTTTCTCTATAATTAATATATCAATAAGTTGAGTATTGTAGCCATTATTGTATGCGATTTGTTTAATCATAGAAATTTCCCTATTATAACTAATTTTACCTAAACAAAAACGCTAAACCTCTATGTATCATGCTGCTAATTTATGTGATTTATGATGACAACAATTGTGTGGTATTGTAATGTGATGTCTGTTTGTGTAGGTTTTGTATAAACAATGTATTTAAGTAATAATTCAAATAATAAACAACTAATTACAACTGAAAAATGAGGAACTTGATTGAAGTCTATACTGGCAAAATACAATAACTTCAACAAACATGACACAAGCTACAGTTTTTCATTTACTACTCTGATTGCATCGGGTGGTGATGTGAACTTGCATTTAAATACCTGGCTGTATGTGTCTTCTGTCTGTAAACTGCGTGCCCCAACCTATTATCTGGTTTACGTGTAACATGTACGTCTAAGAATGAAATACTGCCATTTTCCTCTACTTCCATGGTGAATTACATATTATTATATATTGAGTTTAGGTGTTCTAGGAAGTGTTTTAGTGTTTGGCGTTCGTGAGATCAAATGACGAAAACAATATCCTAATATCCACATATCTGAACCAGGATTTAGGTTTAAGATCAGTTGCTGCCAAAGCTTTGGTTTCAAAGTCTTCCATGTATATGTTTGCAATAACAGGTGATACCGGTTAACCCATACCCGCCCCTTCAACATGTTCATACAAGTTGCCATTCCAACTAAAAAAGGTGTTTTTCAAACATATTTCGACTAATTGGTTTAGATCTGTAGGTAGTTTATCTCTTAGGATCTCTAGCACACCATCTACCGGTACTTTTGTGAAAAGGAAGACAAAGTCGAAACTGACTAGAATGTCTCCTTCATTTTCATCTTGTTGGCAAAGTCACAGGAATCCCTATTGTAAGATTCTGTATTGCCACTAACTGGGCGAAGCTTACTGGCTAAGTATCTTGCTGAAGCATGGGTAGGAGAACTGATAGCACTTGCAATAGATCTGAGTGGAACTCCAACCTTGTGTATTTTGAGTAAACCATAGATACAATTTCTAGATTTCTCTTTTTCTACTTCGTTTACAAGTTTTTACATTTTTTTAAATCATGAATAAAAAAACGAACTTGTTTTAATGTGCGATTTAAATCACTATTAAATGAAGTGATTTAAATAAAACATACTCTGTTTTGTAGTAAACAACATTTTAAAGTATAAAGATTATCATTTACTAGTAGAATTATCCATCAACAAACAGATCTGAGTTCGTAATTTTTTCATCACTTTGGAAACTTAAAATTAAAAGAAAACTTTAAAACAATCAATTTTATATTAAAGTTAGAAAAGTAAAATAGTTCTCGATCTAATATCTATACCGCAATTTACCATTTGTCACAATTACACAATAGTTAAATAATTACTGCTCATGCATATGAAAATTATACAAGGTACTTGCAACAGGGCTCTACACTTAATTGTCCACTTACATTTCGGAACTTAAACAAAATTATTGGTATAGAGCAAAGTTGAAGTAGTAGGAACGATGCAAATGAACTTGGCTAGTGATTAACTAATAAAAGAATTACGACGTCTTGAGTAGTTTTACGGGTCACTACACTCAATTTAAGGCAATATGTTTAGCGAATCAGAAACTTCATCTTTACATTCGAACAAAGAGATAAACTAGATTCAAGAAGCTCCTAATATAAATACTTTCCAATGCACAGCTAAAATAATACTAAATTATGTAAGTAGTTACATAAAAAATACACATTCAGTGAATTGCACTGTTAAAATAAACATTTTTATTTATACGAATTAAAACCTCACTTTAAAGGATACAATTTGAGTTTTAATTTGAACACAGAGAGAGTAAGTCATTCCGCAATGTTTCGGATGTACACCTACGCGAAGTAACTGACAATTCACACGCTAGCATGGAGACATACAAATGTGTGTTAGTGTGTTATATGAGCGGCGCTGCGCGGGCGTACACATTTGTATGATCAATGAATAAACAGACTTAAAAGCTTTTTGTATTTCATTACACATACAAACAAGATATTTTAGTGTCAAGTTTATTTAGTTTGAAACTCAATAGGCACATCGTGTCATGTTTCTATTTTTTCTGTAATTTAAATGGTATTAAAGCAATATTGTAAACAAAATTATAGTGCATTTCTTTAAAACAGCAAGATAAAACTGATTTTCAAGAATCTTTTTCGTTATAGCTATTTTACTGCAACTAAAAGGCATTTTAGTTCGAACTATGAAAGGGTTACGTGACAGCGGTTGGCTGTTATATGTAAGGAGTGAAGAAATAACAAGTTCGACCAACACTGGAACATCTTTTTCGTTACCAGTATTATCACTTTTATCTATTTTGTTAATTATTTAGTATTAACTTTATTTTATTGGGGTCCAATTTCACATCTCAAACATCGATATTTTCTTCAAACTCGGACTTTCGGTAAAGAGACATTGTTTGCCCTTTAAATTGTGATGGTGCAAAAGAAAAAGACCTTATATGTTCTAATTAGTGATATAAAGTTTCGTGAAACATTACTTTGAAAAGTTATATAAAAATGTTCATTAAACTTTTCAATGCCTATTTTTCAAATTGGGTATCAAATGTGTACCGTATTTTAGATTTTGTTCCATTTGAAACCTAGGAAACGCCAAATAAATTAAAACAAGACTTGTACATACAATTGATGCCCTTTATTAAAGATTAAAAATAATTACAATTAAAAAAACTTGTGGCAATAAGAACAGATTTCCACCTACAAAATTTGCATGTCCATTTAGCTCGCCTATCCTCGCCACAAACAATGTACAATTTTGTTCTTTGATTTACTATTAGATTACGCGTATTATAAATTATAATAATTATATTTTTACTATTTCACAACGTGACGATAACGCTTAACCACAGTTCTATCGATCACTCAACACCAAGTGCTATAGTGCTAGTAATAGTACTAAGTGCATTAATAGAAATACGAAAAGTCTACTGTGCAGTACAAGTTACTGCAAGCTTGCAAGTTTGCATGTGCGGACCATGGCGAGTAACAACATGTGCGCCTGCGCCGACCGCGCATTTATAGCTTATAGTTCAGTTATACTTTGAGCTAGAGACGCCCAAATTAAAGAGTAGCATTTGCGAACGTATCTACACATTTAGAGAAACTTTCAAATACGTTTCAGCGTCTGTTGAAACTTTTCATTGAAACTGAAATTTATTTGAAAAGTTTCATTAAAACGTTTCATGGGGTCGCATGACTAGTTGTAATATTCCTTAATACCAGAGACATGCACCGAAACGTTATAAAAAATCGAAAACAAAATCTTCTGCATAGTAATCCAAAACGAAAACCGAAATTAACAATTTTCGTAACCTTACCGGTGTTTTTTGTTCCGGCAAATGTCGATTTTCAATCAATGTATGAAAGGATAAGACCCTCAGAATGAAAACTTGCATACATTAGCTTCATGCATAAGAAAGGAGATAAGCAGATATGTTCAAATTAGAGTAGACTGTAGACTATATGGACAAATATTGAAACACATAATTGAAAGGCAAATAAAAAATACAGAGTAACAGAATGGATTTAAACCGAGAAGGTCCTGCACGGATAATGTGTTCTGTTTAAGACAATTAACGGAGAGGACGACTGGAAGTGGCGGTGAACTACATATGGTGTTCGTGGATTTAAAACAGGCCTATGATAATGTACCTGTACATAAATTATGGACGGCAACAAAATAAAATAAGATAGACAACAAATATATAACAACAGCAAAGAGATTTTACAAAAATGCAATCACACAATTTTTGGCCGACTGTACTAAGACGCGCTGTCTTAGTACAGTCGGCCAAAAATTGTGTGATTGCATTTTTGTAAAATCACTATTTTAAGGTTGTATTTAAAGATACTTTAAATAGAGTTGGTGAAAGACAACCGCGCTGGTTGTCTTTCACCAACTCTATTTAAAGTATCTTTAAATACAACCTTAAAATAGTGGACAAGGAAATGCAGTAGGATTAAGTCTAAATTGGGGAAGAACACATATATACTTCACTATTTGCTGACTGCCAAGTTATTCTTGCAGAATATGAAGATGGTGCAAGCAAGCTGATAGAAAAATAGGTTTTACAAGTAAATTCAAATAAAACCCAGTACATAGTACTTGGATAACAAGGACAAGACATACAAACGGAAAAGAGTACCATAAAACTGGAGGACGATTAAAAATATTTAGAATTAACAATTGCAGACGACAGTACAAACAATGAAGATGTTTTGAACAAAAGTCACCCGGGGACGAGGTATTTTGAGAAAACCACATAACTTGCTGTCAACTAATAGCATAAGAAAGAAAAACAAAAGTCGATGTTTAAAACATTGGTGGAGAGCTGCGTTACTTATGGATCAGAATCTTGGACAATACGTCAAAGCTTAAGGCAAAGGTAAAATGCAGTAAAGATAGACTTTTGGAGGAGATGGTATAGCGTCACACTACTATACTACGTAAGAAACGAAGATATTCGAGAGATGATAAGCATTGAAATATCATTATCGAAGTCAATACGGACATATGATAAGAATGCAACAACAAAGACTGCACAAAAATATGGAACTGGATACCGACAAGAAGAAGAAAAAGAAAACGTCAGAGAAAAAGATGAACAAATGAAATTAAGGTTACCGTGGATGTCAAGAAGAAATCTAGACGAGAATGAATACTGGAATATAGACAAATTGCGTTTAGGATGCGGGAGACAGCCAATGTAGCTGTAAAAAAAACCGCTCTCATAACAAATGTCTAACTCACATTTATTTATTATAGCAAATATCAATAAGCATTGTATTTCACACGGTTAGCCCATTTGGTTGTCCAACAGGTTTGCAACCAAAACAATAATTTATAATGCCCAGCAATGGAAATGGGAACTATAGAGTCAATAGACTATTAGAGATAGAAGAGTAGGCCAAAATGTTGTTTACTGTCAACATGTATACTTTATTATTTATCTATAGTCAATTTATCTTTAGTGAGTGTGTCACAAACAGCGGCAGTAATTTGTGCTAATATGAGTTGTACCAAATGAGAAGAAAACAGTAAAACCTGATACATAAATTATGTACAGGTAAAAATAATCTAGATATCTAGTAAATTAAAGGTATCTACTTCCTTTTAAAAGGTTAGTTAACTTTATGGGATATAAAGTTGCGAATGCGTTTATACAAACAAGTTCCGTGGTTGCTTGATAGGGTATGCACTATTTAGTATATATGCAGACAAACAGCCTGGGAAAATCCTAGAAATATTTACAGCAATGGGTCGTAAGTGGGAGGTCATACTAAAAAAATAATTTTGTTGTCAAAATGTTTCTTGAAAAAGTTATGTTTACTTAAAGATCCTAAACACAAAATTATTGAACTCAGCATTGGTGTTGACATTCATAATCAGTCCGATAGTGCTGTGATGCCATTAAACCAGTGAAATGTGATGAAGTTGAATTTTCACATTATGTTTTTATAATTTTTTTCTTGGCTGAACGGTGGAATGCAGAGGTTATTATCTCTATATGTTTTCAATAGAATGGTGGTATCTGGAGCGTAGCGAAAGGCGCGAGCTATTAGCCCGAAAACATGGGTCCATTGTGCGATAGCTGTTTGAATTTCATATCCGCAGAAAAATTCTTTTATTTATGTGATCTATCAGCCTTTCCATTCCTTAAAATTTTTTGGGGTTTGATTCAGTCTGCTTATAAGCATATTTACTCAGTATTTTTAAATATTTCCTAACAAATAAATTAAAAAGCTAGATGTATATGTGTATTAAAATTTTATGAGTGGCCAGTGTTATACCATTATAACATTTTTTTGCAGTTTACCTGATTTAAAAAAATAATTTCTTTTTGGCACTTTTTTTAATAAATATGATGGTTTTCTTTATAATGTTATTAATGTACAAATACGATTTTAATATTTATAAGATACACCCAAATACATTTCTTGGCGATCACGTACGAGTTTATTCGACTTACTTGTTATAGAATTGTAATAGTTCAAGTATATACATACAAAATACATTTTGCAATTTCTGCTGTGTACTAAGCTTTGCATTATAAGTAATAGAAAAAATACAGAGGACATTTAAAGTGTTTATAATAGTAATTTTCCTTATAGCAAAAATTATGTAAAACTAAAGATTTATATATTTAAGCAAATATATTCAAATATTAACCTAAATTGTTTGTATACATCTTCCTCATCTTGCGAAACGTTACAAGGCAACAGGTGTCCTGAACACGTCGGGCGTCTTTACTAGCAGTTTCTTTTTTTGTACAAATCACATCGCTTTTACTGGTCTGTGGTTACATCATCGACTATCAAGATCTACATTTATTAACTTCTAACGTACAGATTGTTTCTTTAATATTCGATTCAACCACTCCTTTTCTTAACTCGGATGTTTATTAAGTTAATAAGAGTACTTTATTCCCATTAAAAAACATTCTGTTGGGTGCATCTTGCAGTGTCATTTCTTTTTTTATCTACTGCGTGTTTAATTTACACGTTAAGCTACCTACACACAATTAACCATTTAAGAGCTGTTTGACCGTTATATACGCAAATGGTAAGCAGACACAACATAAAGTTTTTTTCCAAGGATTCATTTTAAAAGATAAGATCTACAGTGCACATAGGTAAGACAAGCATTAATAGTTGCAATCATACATCTCAGTTTCTGATTCTACATAGAACATAGACATATATCCGTTACCTTGATACGTTTGAATTATGAGCACACTTATTTATAAATCTATTGTTCATCGGCTACATCATTTGCATGCAAATATAATGTAAATGGGGTTGAGAAAGACATCGAGATCATTGTTATGAGAACAGATTTTGGCGATATTTTTGAACTAGTAATTAATAGCAAACTGTTAACTGTTAACAAACTGTTAACGAAGTACAGTTGCAATAATAAATTAAATGTGTTGTTTGTTCTGCCGCAATTTACTAATAAATAGAGCAAACGATTAAGAATTACAATCGACAAGACGATTAATTTTGTAACTTGTAAATTAAATTTAGTCTGCTCATTTTATTATACACTTATTATGACATACAGTGTATATACTTACAACAATATAGTAGTTGAACTGTTTCGTATTAGTAATTTAATGTTAAATGGATTAGATTAATGCTATTTTTTCAAAGAATACGCTGCAAGTCCAGTTAGTTGGTCTAAATTAAATCCAAAGTGGAATGCATGAAGGTTAATTAATAGATAACAGTATTATACAATGTTCTCCACACGGATAAATGTGACGAAACTTTAATGTACTCACATAATTATTAAGTATACAAAAATGTAATTATTGTCTATCCATACAGCATAAAGTTATGCACTGACATATCACATATAGACATCGTGGAACAACACACATTTATTACCTACATTCACACATCCCGCACGCAGTCAACGGAAAACTAAGCATCGTGAACACGTTCTAAAAGTTTAATATTACGTTGTTACTCCGGAACGAGTTTACTGTACGTCGTCATCTATTCAAATAATAAGCAACATAGCAACGGTTAGGTACTGTATAGAGATGCTGATAAGAGTTGTAGAGTCAAAATATGTTTATACAAAATCCCTCCTTCAATTTTATCAGCTGTAACGCGACCGAATGCATTGTTTTATTTACAATTTAGACCTAAATTTCGCTGTGGTAGAAAAACAATTGGTTTTAAAAGTTTCACGACTTACAATAGTAAATTATTAAGTAAATGCCATTTTCGAATATATGATGCGAGTGTGGGAATTTGATTTAACCAGAAAAATATTGGCCATTTTAAAGCTATACAGGCTATTTCAAATTCGAGCCCCACCATGGGGATCTCGCTTATTTGAAGAGATAGAGAGTTGGTTAAATTGAGGCAAAGTTGCCAAATTTTATGCCTAACAATAATCTGTAAAGAAATTTAAAGTAGCCACTCTGGTTTTTCAGATATCTGAAAAAAAACTGAAATTTTGGATTTTTTATTTTTGACTATAACGCATTTATCATTTATGCTACATATTTCTAGTTAACGCATTATTAGAACACTTTTTTATGCTGAATTTAAATTGTTTATCAGATTTGGTGTAGCTGTTACCATTGTTCATTTTCGACTGTCAACTTTTCTTTTTCTTATGGTTGGTATTTAAAATTCTTTCATATTTGAATAGAGTTTTCAATTCTGATTTCAACGATGTGTCACACTTTGCATTTTGTTTAAGTTTTGAGCATTTTATTACAAAAAATAAAAATTTCATAAGAGTGCCATGGAAAGACCACGTCATTTAATTTATTTTGAGAAAATTCTAGTAGGCTATGAACTGATGGAAGTAAAACAAAACACTTCTCTTATTTACTTTTACTTTTAGATACATTAAGTGTGCGAAAATTTCAGGAAACTTTGTTTTGAGCGTAGGCAGCAGGTTATGTTATTTTTTATAAAAATAAATAAATGACAAACTTTCTAACACACACAATTTACTGAAAATTCCACTTGCAGTTTTTATGTCTGCAACTGACAAAAAATTTGAATAACAGGTTAAATAAACACAACAGATAACACTACAACTACACTAATACGAACAATTATTAAATGAATGTTCAAAACATTTGACACCTTTGTAAAACATGCTCAGAAGCTCGCCTAAAATGAACACTCTAATATGCGTGTTAGTAACTGTGTCATTCATTTGTTTTTGTAAAAAATAACCTAACCTGCTGTCTACGCTCAAAACAAAGTTTCCTGAAATTTTCGCATACTTAGGTAATGTATCTAAAAATAAAAGTAAATAAGAGAAGTGTTTTGTTTTACTTCCATCAGTTCATAGTCTACTAGAATTTTCTCAAAATAAATTAAATGACGTGGTCTTTCCATGGCACTCATGAAATTTTTATTTTTTGTAATAAAATGCTCAAAACTTAAGCAAAATGCAAAGTGTGACACATCGTTGAAATCAGAATTGAAAACTCTATCCAAATATGAAAGAATTTTAAATACCAACCATAAGAAAAAGAAAAGTTGACAGTCGAAAATGAACAATGGTAGCAGTTACACCAAATCTGATAAACAATTTAAATTCAGCATAAAAAAGTGTTCTAATAATGCGTTAACTAGAAATATGTAGCATAAATGATAAATGCGTTATAGTCAAAAATAAAAAATCCAAAATTTCAGTTTTTTTCAGATATCTGAAAAACCAGAGCGGCTACTTTAAATTTCTTTACAGATTATTGTTAGGCATAAAATTTGGCAACTTTGCCTCAATTTAACCAACTCTCTATCTCTTCAAATAAGCGAGATCCCCATGGTGGGGCTCGAATTTGAAACAGCCTGTATATTAAACGAGATCAAGTTCTAAACATTTGGTTTTTGAAAACAGTTTCATAAATAGCATAACTTCTGATTCCGTTTTCGGATCGTTTAAAAAACATTTGCTCCTGATGAATTTTAATAATGCTCGGGTAGGGGTACTCCAAATTTTATTTAAAAACGGGTACAGCAGTTCTGAGTTATCGAGCAACATGAATACACACTAACGGCACACGTTTTTTAAGACCCAATTTTTTTTCGTTGCTAAAATATCATTCGATTTTTTCTTCACAATTGCAATACATTCCCATGCTCTGCGTATGAAAAAGAAGTAAACGCGGCACATTACTCGATATAGATTTAGAAAACTTCATAAAATGTGATTTCTTTTCAACCTTGCCTCCTGCTTCGAATTAAATATACTTCTCCCATTGTCATTGGTCCACAGCCAGTACTTAATTCACAATTTTCAATATTTTCGTTTACTTCAAAACGGTTTATAAATTTTGTTAGATAATATGATAAAATGCCGTGGCATAATACATGGCGATTCAAAATTTAAAGACGCTATAACACTTCGCAATTATTTTTATGCATAACAAAAATGTTTTCAGCTTGTCAGCATTTTCAGAACGCCCCACTGAATTAGTAAAATAAACAGTTCATGATAATTTTCGATTTCCAGATATTGACGGAAATGCAGGTTTTGGATTTCAAAAAATTCAAAACAGTGGTTTATAAATGTCTGTTTGTGGGTGGCTAGGTAAGGTCGGCGACTCGGTTAGCGGGTGCGTTCGTCCTATCATCTCCCCAACGGATGGTTAACTTTTGATGAGCTTTGAGAACTGAAAGTATATTTAAAAAAGGTGCCGGACAACCAGCACGGCATCTTCCGGCATTTACTGAAATTTGCGAAAATTTTTAAAATATTTCGATAATTTAGAAATTTTTGAATTTTGAAATTTAAACGTTTTTGACAATTTTATGAAAATTTAGCAAATATTTTAAAAAAATTAAAATATATGAAAATTTTTGAAATATTTGAAAATTGTAAAAATATCAAAACTTTTTAAAATTACAAAAAATGTATTATCTATTTGGAAAATTTTGAACATTTTAATATTTTCAAAAATGCTTTGAAAATTTATAAACTTTTTAAGATTTTTAAAAGTTTTGAAGGTTGTTCCCATCGTCATTTAACGTGTTCATATACCTACAGTGTGCCCCACTTTGCTGGGAAACACCCCTATAAAAACTTATTTGTAGCCCAATTGAAACCGGTTTTTTATAGTATGGAGGATAAAAAGTTGTATCTTAGGAGAATATTAAATGTTACAAGCAGCCCACTGCAATTTGTTTTCTTTGCTAAAAATCAAACATTTATATTATGGATTTTATTATTAAAACACTGATTGCATAATCTTGTTAAGGACTCTCTGAAATGCTATTGCACAAAATTTAAAAAAAATGTTTAGAAACTTAGTAAAATGATTAAAATTTAGAGTTTGTGCTTAAAGAAACACTCATAACTATTAAGATGCCATGAAAAGCTAATAAAGCAATTGTTTACAGGTTTAAAAAATTAATTTAATTTATAAGTAATAATCATTCCAAGAATAAATAACCAGGCCCAATATCGAAGAATTTTCTCGTTTGGTCAAAAGACTTAAACTTTTTTTTTAGAATATTAAATCTGGTTATTTATTGTAGCAATAAATGTTACTTGTCAATTAAATTAATATCTTAAAACTGTAAACAATTGTATTATTGACTTTTCAAGGCATACCTGATAGTTAGGAGTGCTTTTTAAGCACTAACTCCGAGGAATAAACCGCGCTTTAAAATTGTGTACACCTAACAGCTTGGCTTCCGAGTTGGGTTGCACGGGACATCTTCAGGGCTGTGGTCGTTTTGGGATCTGCGACACAACTCAGTTGTGCCGCAGATCCTAAAACGACCACAGCGACCAAAGTTCGTTGAAATCGGATCATCCGTTTAGGAATAATGGAGCACGCACACCCACCCACCCACAGAGACAGACGTGTTTTAAAAACCACTTATTTAGGTTCATGAAAGTCCAAAACAAATATTTCCGTCAAAATCTCGAATTCGAAAATTTGTATGACAATACTTCCTTATACTGAAAGAATAGGGAAGTAAAAAGAAGCTGTCGGGCAAAACCGCCACGGAACCCTCCTCGAATACACCCCCTGCTTCTTTTTCTGTTCTCTGATTTAAACTATTAGAGTACTTTCCATCGTAGAAATTGTAGAAACGCGTTCTTGTAATTTTAACAATCTTGATATTTTTGAAAACTTTTAGAATGTTGTGTAAAATCTTAAAATCTATGGAATAAGTAATTTTTTTTAATGAAAATATTTTTGAAAAATTTGATATTTGGGAAATTTTGCGATTTTTTTAAATTGCTTCCAGTATGCTTTTCGCAAGATATTTTTTTATTATTTCGGAGAAATAATTTTTAGCGAGAAAAATTTTAATTAAGATAGATTTATTTTCAGTTCGCGAAAAATTAATTTACGTCGTAAAAAAATATATTTATTTTGTGATATATTTATTTGTTATTTGTAACGCGTGAGAAAATATTATTTGTAAGGAAAAAAAACTATCATTTAAAAAATATATATCGGCTAAAAATAATTTATTTTTTAAAATAATAATTTTTTTGCCGAGAAAAACAAAATATTTACCTTTTTTAATTATGACCCAAACGGAGCTTAATGTTCACGGAGCTCGGGTTGAGCTATAATTTAGTTGGTGTCCCACCTCGCTAATTTATCTGAAAAGCCTTCTATGAAATTTGAAAATCTAAAATTCATGGCCCTTATCCTACATGCGAACGTGCTTGCATGTGGATCTCCGTTGTAAATTTTAAAAATATTCAATTTTATATTCAGGGAATACTGTAAGTTGTAATATTCAAATTTAGCACAACTAATTTATTATTTTGAAGACCATTGGTTTTGCAGAGTTTGACAACATTTATACAAACTTGACGTCATGCAGAACATCTCTACGACTTCAACATTGCCTGTATAAATTTTAAAGAGCTAAGGAGCTTTTATGTAAACCATTTATTATCTAGTAGAAACTTTAGAAATATGTAGAAAAAAATTATTACCCTTTCAAAGGGAGCACTTTTGTATGTCAAATATAAGTTTAGATTATTTGATGACCCCTAGGTCTCAGAATTCTGAGAATATATAGTTCTTTATACCTTATTGTTATTCCAATGATCATAAAATATTCTACATACCAAACATTATTTGGACATATGGAAACTTGCAAAATAGAACAATAGTGCAAATTAAACTAATTTCAATACCGATCAAGCATTAACATATTATTATTATAGCTAAGCTATAGGGACAAAAAATTCTGTTGCAATTTTTTATTTGCCAGTAACCTTTTTGTTTATTTATTAATGAACCAGTTTATTTATTTATTTAGGAATCTTGAAAGTTTGAAATACCAAGAACGGCGTTCGCAAACCAACAACAAAAAAATAAAGTCTACATTGCTTTAGACCATTTGATTTGAAAGACTAGGACAGCACCCAGCAATGAAGCATATCCGTCCTCCCTCCAGGCGGTGAAACCCTTCGGGACGCCATGATCGAGGTAAGCTCGATCAACGCGCCTGTCCTCAATACAAGAAAGAGAACAGGCTACCAGTCCTGGCATCAGGCTGCGCGCCCTAAGCCCCTACTGGTGGAGGAAGACTACCTAAATCTCTACTGATTCTGCAGCCCGAGCTGAGACGCACCTCACCCATCGAACCGCACTAAGACGGCCCTAACCTGCATTTAGGCTATACCATTGCCACCACGTGTCCTACTCCGTGACCAAAAACGGGGAGTGTGAATCCCCCGCGGGCTCGGATTTGGTCCCCGTGGTACCAGTCAAAGAAAGTCACTGGTTGGACTTGTCGGAACAAGCGCATGCCAAGCAGCGCTGCCCCTCCCAGTTAGGACCTCGCAGGTCCCAGCACTGGTAAGCTACGCACCGCCCAAACTGGTCGGTAACCGGCCTGATCATAGTGGCCGGCACCTTAACAGCGTCGGGTGTACATAAGTACAAACCCTCTGGATCGACACTTAGATAGTGGACGTGAGCAGGCAAAATGCGCCTCGCCCCTACGCTACGGTCCTAGTCCCAAGTGCCAGCTACACACTACTCCATCGTTCGAAAGCACCATCACTTTCCGGAATCCCTACCATCCAGCTCAGGTCCATCATACAACACGGCTGGTACGTAAGAGTTCCTGGTCAAGGAGCGGGGTTTCCACTTCAGCGATCGTGCCTCAGGCGTTAGACTCATACTGAGGGCTGGCTGCAAGCGACACCCCTAGGGCCCAGGTCCCTTGGCAGCAGCAGCCACTCCATCCTGGAAGTGTTAAGTGTTAAGACCCATACTGGGGGCTAGCTTGTTTACACCCCTAGAGCCCAAGACTCTCATAGCAACCGCGCTTCTCCATCCTGGGGCACACCTTCACCCGCCGGACCCCCATCTCCGAGTCAATGCGAGACTACCCCGGTCAGGGAGCGGGGACCCCCTTCTACCTACCGTACCATTTGCCATCCAGCTCACGTCGGGGAGAAGACGGGCTAGTACGCTCCCGGTACCCCGGTCAGGTAGCAGGGTTCCATGCCAGAGAGCGAGCTACTGCAGAGATGTTAGAACCCATCTTAAGGGCTACACTTCACCTGGTGAAGTCACTCACCCAGTCTCCGTGGTCCCAATTAAAGAAACCTTGAACCTCTCCGAAGAGAGGTGGGCGTACCAAGTTGAAATCACCGAAGTAACCGTTACAACGCCGACCCCGCACAGGCGTCTTTGTTCACGCCTCTCACCTAGGTGAGGGTCCTTGGCAGCCCCGCCACATTGCTTTACAATTACAAATACAAATATTTACCTTTTTTATATTTATTATAACAAGCTAAAATATACCTACATAAAAAATATGAGTGTTGAAAACCGCCAAAACATCAAAACATGGGTAAACCTAATTGAATAGAAAACAAAAATGCTTTGAATTTCTGCACACAATTAAAAAAAATGACACAAACATACAAGTTCGCACACTTTGGTAAATTTATGAAAATATATGAGTAGCAAAATTCTTACATGTACTTATGCAACGGTTCCATGGTTTATGTACGTATATAATGTTATTGTGGTACATACCCAGTTTTAATCCATTAAAAGCACCTACTGCAATAATTAAAATGACACGAAAGGTATGCTACAATTATTTCAAAAACGAACAAGGAAGATACGAGTAATGTAAAAGTACAGAAATCTACTTGATGTTATCGTGACGAGGACTCACGAAGGCATTCTCTTTATTAACCGCCGGTCATGCTCTAAGCCTTGAAGTTACTTAACATTTTTTATGTGACATATTTCACTTTTTAAATTTTAAATTTTAAGTTATCTACTCACCCTACCGAGTTGTAAAAAAATACTAAAGCATTTTTAAATTGTCACCTCTTCCATACTTTCCCTATGGTAAGTTCAAGTAGGTAAGGTTGCTAAAACTTAAGTCGAATTTTCAGAAAATCCGTTCCTACCAAAATCTAAAATTGTTTTTTTTAGTAAGCCGCATAAATATGTTTAAAATTGCATGTTTCTGAACAGTTTAGCATATTAACTACCTACTAAAAACACCCTGCATTTGTTTGTGAAAGTATTTAACCAAGCTATAAAGGAGATTTATTTTTAACTAAGCTCTCCCCGGATGTAGTTACCTACCTAATTTGTTAATCAGCAAGGAAAACTGCTGATCGACCTCTTATAAAAAAGTTTAAAAGTTGAGACGATACCTGAACTTTATTTCGTAAGACCCTTTATACGTAATCAATTTTATTGCAATTGAGCCCAAAATCCTTGGATTGGTGAACGAGTGCTCTATTTTTTAAGATCACTCTCACAAACACGTGGTTTGCTTTTTTTTCACAGATACTAAGGCAAGCATGTAATGTAATAAAATTTTGTAGATAACCTACTTTGATCCGAATAAAAATAACAACAGGGTTAATATGCTATGGCTTGTACTTCGTAAAACAGCCTGTATATACAATTCACAATTCACCCCTCTCTTTTCTTTAAACTTGCCAGTCATTACTTATATATACAGGCATAGTAAAATCAAAAAAACAATTGAGCATCGCATTTCCAAGATGTTTACCAAAACATTTTTCTTAAATAGAACACCCTGTGTATTTTTATATAAATGGATAGAAAATTAAATTCTGAACAAAAATGCCTATATAACTTTCTTTGATGACATTGAAAATAACCGAGTTATTTGGAAATAACTGTTTCAAACCTTTTAAAATCAAATAGCCATGAAACAAAAAACATTCGTTGTTGTCAATTATCCTAATGTGTCAAAATAATAATAGTTCGATAGGAAATTCGACTCTGAACAAAATAATTTTATTACATGATTACAAAAAAATCAGAATTAAAGAAGTTATAGACTTAATTTTACAATATTTTTTAAATAAAATTACATAGGTACACATAGAAAATAAGTATTTTATTCAATAAAAAAGAGAACGAGGTAGCAGGTAACGAATATCATAATCATTTAAAGTACATGTTCAAAAATGTTGCTTTCAAAATAGTTCGTCCATCAATATTTCTAATGACCATGGTGATAGCATTTTGGAGCTCATCTACCGTTGCATATCTTGTCTTATACACTTCATTTTTTATGTGCCCTCATAAGTAAAAGTCCAATGGGGTCATGTCGGGTGACCGTGGAGGCCACAGAATGGGTCCATTTGTACCTATCCAGCAATTTCCAAATAATCGACGCAATAATTCATTTGTACGGTGGTTAGTTATGGGCGAGAGCACCATCTTGTTGGAAATGGCTGAGTGGTCGGTCTAACAAATTTAAATTATCCAAGAAGCTTTCTAAGATTTCACTCATAAATTCAACATAACGTTGTCCTGTTAAAGATCCACGATAAAAAAATGGGCCAACCGTTCTAGAGCCTACCATACCACACCATACGTTTAAACTAAAGCGATTTTGTGGATTACGAGGATGAACAAGAAATGGATTTTCATGACTCCAGTAATGATGCGTTTTCCTGTTGAACATCCCACTATTGGAGAAATTAGATTCATCACTCCAAAAGACATGTCTAAAGAAGTTGGGATTTTCGTGACATTCATTAATGAACCAATGTGAAAACACAAGTATTCTTTCGTTATCACCAGGGTGTAAACTCTGCACTAGTTGATACTTGTAAGGGAACAAATTTATGTTTTTTCAAAATTCTATGAATAGTGCCTAGAAAAAAACCCGCTTCTTTTGATAAATCTCGGGTAAAATTATTTGGATACGCTTGAAAATACACTAAAACGTTAATTTCGGTTTCTTCATTGAAAATGAACTGCTTACTTTTTTTCTTTTTCTTGAAAACTCCTTCATTTTCTCTTAATCTTCTATAAAGACTTAAAAAATACCGCTGGTCCGGAATCTCGCGTTCGGGAAACTTCTCGCTATAATATTCCTGGGTTCGCCTTCCATTTTTATTACATACTAGGTATGCTCCTAACATATCACACTTTTGTAAATGTGTAAACACCATTTTCAGATAGAAAATAACAGTAAACACAACGTTTAATTACTTTAGCTGCAAAAACAAACGAGCACAATTATTATTTTGACGCATTAGGATAATTGACAACAACGAATGTTTTTTGTTTCATGGCTATTTGATTTTAAAAGGTTTAAAACAGTTATTTCCAAATAACTCGGTTATTTCCAATGTTATCAAAAAAAGTTATATGAGCAATTTTGTTCAGAATTTAATTTTCTATCCATTTATATAAAAACATACAGGGTGTTCCATTAAAAAAAATGTTTTGGTAAATATCTCGGAAATGCGATGCTCAATTGTTTCTTTGATTTCACTATCATAATCAGCATTAAAAATTCTACTAGTTTGCTTATTTAACCGACATCGTAGCTCCTATAATAACAAAGTTAGCAATAGTGCAGACTTAACTTGGAACAGCCTGTATATGGGGCTAAGAAGCTGAAACTTCATATTTTATAAGGTTTTATTTACAACTACACAATTCACTTTTCAGATTCTCATTTACAAACCCATTCATGCTTAATATAAATAAAATAACAATTAATCACTTCAACAGATACTTATTTTAACATTATACGCATTTCGACATGTTTACATGTCATTATCGAAGTTAAGATTAAAAGTAAACTGTTGGTGTTGCTATAGAAACAATAGAACTTTATGGCTTGATCTTGGTTATTTATATCTGCAGATAACTTGATTTCTCATTCCAAAACTTCCAATAACGGTGAATTTATTAGATAAATTTGTTCATTCATTAAAGGTACACTTTTTAAATGTTTGTGAATTTCAAATGCCCCCACTATATCTAATTTCCGTTTATCATCACAAAAGTTTAAACATTTTATAGTGTTATTATATGCGCCAGACTGGCCGAGTGGTTAGAGCACTTGGGTGCTACGCGGAAGGTCTTGGGTTCAAACCTGAAGACTGGATGCCTGGCGGGCGGTCGCTTTTTAAAAAATGGCTACCAAACCCCTCGAGGGGTGAGGGAAGTAAGGCAGCCGTCTAAGGCGTGGTGCTTACCACACCACCCCGTACTTCATATAAGAGTGCGAGACGGCTGGGTATCGGAAGCGATGGTCCGGTGGCCCTGACCCACCGCATTGCAGGCCAAACTCCTCATTGGAGTGTAGTGCCACCGACTTTACTTTCATATGCCATTAAATTATTGTGTTATAATAAGTGTTTAGCGTAATTGAATTTATGTGGGTGTTTATATTTGTAACAACGTACGTGTTTTTGTACCTAATAACAAAACTTCGAATTGTCTGACCTGTATATAAACTGAATTACAATAGGAGCAATTTAATTTGTAAATGCATGATTTTAGCAAACTTATATGTTTTTTCTTTATTATAAAATAACGTTTTTAAAATAATTTTTGTTATTTTAAAAATTGCTTTACATTTATTCGTTTTTTTTATATATAATTTTAGCAATGCTTTACGTTTTATCACCAAAATGCGGAATCAAAGCGTAGTTATATCGGATAAAGTATTTGCTTAGGTTTTCGTTCACGTTCTCTTTAATTAAATACATCAATAAGTTGAGTAAAATATAAATATAAAGTTCCTGCTTTCTAAGCCTGGTATATAGGGCTAATCAGCAAAGTTTTATAAAAAGTATAGGTATAGGCAAAAATAAAAGTCATCAGTTGTTCCGTACAACATTTCCTGTCCCGCTCCGTATATAGGGTCCGCCGCCATCATGATGTCCGGTGCATCAAATTGTAGGTAATTTAAAACTCTTCCAAAATAACAACTGAAATTTAAAAAACAACTGATAGTCAAAAAGTTGTTATCCGTGTATTTATTTTCTTAGAATATTTTTTTCCCTGTACACTTACGATGATTCTGTCAACACCGTTAAATATTGAAGTTTATTCTTTCAATTTGATAGTTAATACTAATATGATCGATTACATTGATTTTTTTCTTTGAACGGGATGTTTGGAAATTCCTATCACCTAATAAATGCTCATATTGTACGTTTAAAAATATTACGAAAAGACCATATAAACATGTTTTCAAAAATGCTTCCCTGGAGAGTTACAGGCGGTTGAAGATAACCTGTAAGATGCAGCTTTTCTTGAATAACTGTTGATCGATGTAAGCAAGATACTTCAAATTTAATATGGAAGCATCCTTAATAGGTTGCTAGAAACTGTGTAATTTTTATCACAATTGGATTCGTGGAGCTGGTTATTTCAAGGTCGCGTGACAACTCTTCCGTTTAGGACCAGTTTCACGAACGCGATTATGATAAAAAAAATGCAAAGCATGTATTAACTTATTAAGAATGACTCCATATCAATTTTGAAAAACATAACTCAAAGCGATCAACAGTTATTCAAGGAAAACTGCATCTTACAGGTAATCTACAATCGCCTGTATTTCCTCAGGGAACCGTTTTTGCAAACATGTTTATAGGCCCCTTCCTCGTCTTATTTTTAAACGCTCCTTTGTTAAGAGACATAAATTTCTGAACACCCTGTGTAAATAAAGAAAACAATATAGGGGATCATATTAGAATTATATATCAAAGATAATATAATTCTCTATTTAATGGTGTTAAAAAAATCTTCATAAGTGTAAAGGGAAAAGAATATTCTAACAAAAGAGCTTCAGATATAGATAACGACTTTTTGAATGTCAATTGTTTTTCGATTTTCAGTAGCTATTTTGGAAGAGATTTAATTTACCTCCAATTTGATGCCACGCTCGTTATGATACCTCTTTAAGTAAAGCAGTTATGGGACCGGGGAGTTTCCGGTGGCGGATCTTGTGGATAATTCACCACTCCCTCCCATTTCAAACAAACATCAACGTCATCAAGTCTGGCTCTGGAAGTTCAAACGCATATCTTTGATTGACCTTTAATTGGTATTATTGAGACGTTATTGACAGACACAGTAAATACTGCGGCAATCAAAGGTATGCGTTTAAACTTGAAGAGCTAGGCCCGATGACTTTTATTTTTGGTTGAAATGGGGATGAAGGGGGTGAATTATATAAACAGAATGAGCCAAGAGATGACAAACGACTTTGTTTTATACAATTTCTAACAAAAAAATTGACAAGTATAATAGTGTAATAAAACTCATACCTACCGAAAAATTTTCATGCCGATGCCGTTCCATCATAGATAGACTCTTACAAAGAAAAAGAAAAAAACACAAAATGCATAATTTGAAACATACTTTGTAATGGTGTAGCGATTATTTAAATTTTAATAAAAACAAAAACATTTGAGCGTGGTAAAGAGGTGCACCACCCTTAAACCACCCTTCTCGTTTCGCAATTTTCTTCATATTTTACCAAATTATCTTTTGTAACTTTTCATGGGTGCATTTTCGAATGACAACATTTTGCGCCAATCGCCTTAATTTTCACGGAGGAATTACCAAGTGTTTTGAAGTATTGAACAGACACCCTACCTGTATATTCAAATTGCAGCAAAGTCAGGGTATTCACGGCAGGGCTGAGGGTGTAAAGTAAAAACCCTACAATCTTAAACTTACCCCAATTCATTGAAATTGTCATCTTTTTAAAGCTCTTAAAATGTTTTTCGATGTTACCAGTTTTCTTAAAACAGGACCGTATTAAAGTAAACTTAAAATTTGTGTTTTCCACTATATTACCATTTGTAATGTCGAAACCGATACACTTACGCCGTATTATTAATATTTTTTTACTGGGAAGGTGTACTTTTTTATCATTTTTTTAGTTTTTCCAATACACCGTGGTGCAACTTCGTTGTTCACCGCTTATAACATTTTAAGTTTACGGTAAAAATACGATAAAAATACCTATAATAAAAGTTGAATAACTCCATGTGCTTTCAGATTGTATTATTGGTTCATACACACCATTGTCGGTTTTACCGGAAGTAATTTTTTTAAATGAAAGTTTGAAGTTTCTAACTTTTTTGTAATTGCTAATGCAATTAAGTTACACACGAAATGAATAGCAATATGTAACTTTCAACTTCATTAATGAACAAAACAATAAAATTGTGCACTGTATGATACATACAATTTAAAAAACAGAAATACAAATTATTATCAAATTATTTAAAAATGGCAGAATAAAATATAAAAAAGAAAAAATTTCAATCTATTACTAGGAAAAATAAATCTATAGGAAATTACAAAAAAAAGGAAAGAACTTCAAATTTTCATTAAAGTATATTACTTCCGGTAAAATCCGAAATGAGTGTACCAATAACAGAATCTTTAGGGACCTATCAGTTATTAAACTTTTATTATAGGTAAATTTACCGTATATCTAGTAAAATAACGAAAACGGTAAAAAAGTTATTGGAAATAAACAATAAAGTTGGACCACGGTGTATATGGAAAAACTGCAGCAAGACAATTTTACAGTAGACAGATTCAGGCAATGTGTGTGATGCATTATAACTAAGAATGTGGAGGTACATCAAAAATTGACCGACAAAATAAGCTCTTTTCTAAATCTGAAACCGAAATCGCAAGTTAGAGATGTTTTTCTTGGTAGCATTTTCAGATGTTTTAAATCTGAACGCGGAATCTGTTAAAATACCTTAGGGCAAAACCAACGCGAACTTTCTAGCTTTCAAATGGCGACCGCTACGATTTTTTGAATATTTTGACTTGAACGCCTTATTGTTCAAAACTGATTTGACAAATCGGGAACAAATTCGACAATGCAATTCCACTAGGGGAACGCAATGTCACTGTGTACAAAAAAGGTTGAAAAAGATGAAACTTATAAAGTTAAACACGTTTTCAAAATCTTGGAAATTTTCAAAAAAATATTGCTTAAAGACTGGACCCAAGATTTTTTTAAATCTTGTAAGCTAATAGAGCTAGAGATGAGCTACAATTTAGTTCGTCTCGGGGCCCGCTAATTTCTCTGTGACGCCCTCTATGAATTTTCTAAGATTTTAGCTTTAACGCCTATTTACTCAAAATCGAGTTATCAGCACAAATACATTACATTACATCATGTTCTTGTGGTAAACTTGGACTGATTGTTACCTCGTGCTCGTTAATTTAAGGCAATTATACGAACTCGAAGCGTCGTAGCTGGGCGATATACCAGGTGGCCGCGAGAACAGGTAACAACCGGCCATCTTCTCAATTTTTAAACTATTAATTTCAAATTTTTTCTTGGTAATATACACATAAAAATGCATATTACGACATAAAACGGTGTTGATTTTGACTTCCGGTTTAAGCGGAAGTGGTAGCAATTTTTTTATTTTTAATAGAACACCCTGTATATTTTTGCATATTTGAATAGATCTTTAAATTTCCTTTACAGCTATGTATATTACTTACCTATTAACTTTTAATTTTGGCCGCTAGGGGGCGTTTTTATAAAACCTTTAATGCCTAATAATGATATTCATAATTAATTTTTTGTTAATTTGGCTTTGAATACAAAAGAATAATGAACTTTAAATGTTTTTTTTATTAATTTGTTTAAACATTTTATTTCGACCAGAAGATATTAAAAAAATTAAATAAAAAAAGTTCTTAATTTTTAAACGGTCATAACTTATTTTTTTTAATACCTCTAGTTGAGTTTTATTGCACTTTTTAAATTGCCATTTTATTTGTTTTATATGCCAATAACGTACCTTATTGGTATTTTGTTTTCAAAGCCTTCTTAGTTGCAAAAACGTAGCTATTTTTAATATCCGTTAATAATACTACAATTTTATTGTTTTTGCAATTTAAAAATAATGAGGTATTAAATTGAAAAAACAAAATGGCAATTTAAAATGTACAATAAAACTAAAATAGGGGTATTTAAAAAGTTATGACCGTTTAAAAATTGAGAATTTTTTTTTCTTTAATGTTTTTAATATCTTCTTGCCACAATAAAATGTTTAAACAAATTGATAAAAAAAACACTTAAAGTTCGCTATTATTTTGTTTTCAAAGCCAACTTAAAAAAAATTAATTATGAATATCAATATTAGGCATTTAAGGTTTCTTTAAAAACGCCCTCTGACGGCCAATATTAAAAACTAATGGATAAGTATTATCATTGTTTTTATATCTTAGGATAAGGATATAAAAACAATGGTATTATACATATCTGTAAAGGAAATTTAACGGAAATTTAACACCGTTTTATGTCGTAATATGCATTTTTATGTGTGTATGATCTAGAAAAAATTTGAAATTAATATTTTAAAAATGAGAAAATGGCCGGTGGTTACCTGTTCTCGCGGCCACCCGGTATATATACAGATGCATATCAATATTTGTTTGATATCGATAAATCGATATCAGGATATATCGAATGTCGATATACCGATAAATATCGATATATAACTTAATATAGATATTATTTTGATATTGGATATCAATGTGACAATTTTTATATTGCCCACCCCTAGTTATCAGATTGGAATGAAATTTGTATTGAAAATCCCTTAGAGGTATGCAATGTTACAAGCTACAAAAACTTTTGTTTTTCACATAAATGATGTCCTAGTTCGCTAATTTTTTATGTGGTGCCTTCTATGAATTTGTAAAAATCGAAAATCCATGACGTTTTATTTAATAAACGGTGGACGACAAAGCATTTACGTTTAAGCTAAATTGCTTATGAGTGATAGTAGAATAAAATTCGTCACTTAAATTTTTGGTGTAAAAACACCAATAAAACGCATAGAATAAAAGCTGATTTGACAATAAATAATGGCTGCAGTAATATAATTATACTTTTGCATAAACAAGCAAATAGAAAACTGTAATTTTCATAACTAGTATATTGCATTACCAAGTGTTTGTATTGCCCAGCTAATAAATAATATAATAACAAACACATTATTTATGTTAGTTAAATTGGTTATGGGCGGCCAGAAAAAATCCCGTGAAGAAAAATTCCAAATCGGGAAACTTATTGAGGATTCTCAAATATTTCCAAATTTAAATGGGTTGCTAGAACATCAAACCAATATTTTTGTAAAACTATAAAAAGTAAACACTAGCGACAGTTAAACACAGTTAAATAGTAAAACGTGGAATTAAAGCAGGTGAGTTTTTTAATTGTGAGGAGAATGCAGACATTTGTCAACAGCTTGGCAATTTTTTTTAATTAAATTATGTTTATTTGTTTCTTATTTTAAATTTATAGACTTTCATTTATGTTTATATCCTTCTGTTTGCATTTTTTACATTTTATAAAACCAAAAAATTAATACAGTAATAAAATATTAGTAACATTATTAATTAATAAAATTTTCCTGGGAGACTAGCAAAAGACACGTGAAAATAGGGTTATTTATTATCAAAATAAATGTCTTTGAGCATCACATCAGATTGTAACCAAAAAAAATAAGAAAAACGATATTGTGAATTTTCATTGGAACATCCTAGAAGAAAACCACATTTCTTCGCAAAAAATGATTTGCCAGCTTTGTTCCAACACTACGTTTAAACATATTTCTTCCTATATAAATCTTCTTTCCTAGTCAGAATAAAAAAAATTTTCCGGCTCTGAACATGTCTCAAATGAAAGTTATTTAGAAAATTTTATCTACATGCCGAATTCCAATTTTTTTTCGTGCAACACTAGGAATAATAAGACTAATAGTAATGGTTTACACATAGCATACTTAATTCTTTAATAGATGCCAAATGTTCTGCTTAATAAACAGTAGATTAGATAACATTTATATAGTAACCTGTATTCCTTAATCTTAATATTGCTTGTATGAGAAGTGATTTGTAAAAAGTAAACAATAATTTTAATTTTTATCTGCACATATTTGTGATAAATAATTATCTTTTCTATTACCAAAAATAGTTCCTATCGTCCAAATGTGCTTATGCTATGACCCGAAGGTGTCGAGACCAAATACAATGACGTGATATACGAAAAATTTGTCGCACGAGTCGTGCAGATGTTTCGGACATGGGGCATTCCGCTCGCTCGCATACTGTCCAAATCACGGCTTCCTCGATTAACATCGACTTGACGCCTCTAGTTATGGCGCACCACGTGTAAAGTGAAAATTTGCTGTGCATTTCACGGTATTTAAGGCAATTTGGCCCAATATTTATTATATATACCCACATTTAGCTAAATGCTTTTTATTTTAATAAATCGTTGTAGATTTTAATAAATCCTTAAACATTTGGTTTAAATATTCCAACATTTAATAAAGCATTAGAGATTTAAATAAATCTTAAAAGATTTACTTTAAATTTTCAAATATTTAGTAAATCTTTATGTATTTAGATAAATCTGCACATATTTGTTTTAAATCTTTCATTATTTAATTAATATTCGCAGATTTAAATAAATCCATACCGATATAAATAAATCCTTACAGATTTAAATAAATATTTCAACATTTAATTTTAAGCTGTCATATTTAATGTTAACTTGTCATATTTATTTGACCTTGGTAGACCCAGCCTACATAGAAGACCAAGACTGTTTACACTGGTGGTAACGTTCAACAATTATGAACACGTTTTCCGTATTTCAAAAATTTGTACAATTAATGTTAGTTCAATCATTAATAACAACATAAACATTGCATAATTTATTATTCATACAATAAAATTTCCTCAACATTCCCTTGAGAATGTAATTTTCAGTCTGTTTGTTTAAGCGTTGAACGCTCCCACCATGACCCTGCCTTGCGCCTTACTACACCGGTGCAAACGGTCTTGGTCGGCTGGGCTCACCAAGGTCTACTAAATATGACAGGTTAACATTAAATGTGATAGCTTAAAATTAAATGTTGACACATTTATTTAAGTCCGTAAGGATTTATTTATATCGGTAAAAATTTATTTAAATCTGCAAATATTTATTAAATATTGAAAGATTTAAAACAAATATGTGCAGATTTGGCTAAATACATAAAGGTTTAGTAAATATTTGAAAATTTAAAATAAATGTTTTAATATTTATTTAAATCTCTAATGCTTTATTAAATATTGGAATATTTAAACCAAATATTTAAGAATTTATTTAAATCTAAAATGATTTATTAAAATAAACAGCATTTAGCTAAATGTGTGTATACATAATAAATACCGTAAAATGCACAGCAAATTTTCACTTTACACTTGGCGCCCCATATCTAGTACTTATAAGGCCTGCATGATAGCTCTACTATGTACGGTCTGCCGTATCATTCAAAACGCTTCTTAGAAATAACATTTTAGTAAGAGAAAAAAATCGTGGACAATTGTTTGTTTGGAATTAAAGAGCAACAGAGACAAAAACTAATTCTTCGGTTAAAAATTCCAGGGGGTTAGCTTCCCTAAATAGTAAAACACGAAAAATCAAAATCATAATCTTATTCTACCATGACTTATAAACACATTTAATTCAGCAGAAATGTTTTATTCCCCCACCCCCGGTTTATTAAAAAAACGAGTATGAAGTTACGATCTGCTGAATACGTAGAAGGCGTCACAGAGTCATATTTTTTAAAAACTTTTAAAATTTGGAACCTTTTGTCACTTCACACTTTCCATACTTTTAAAAAATAGATCCAGCATAAAAAATGTCCTAATAATGCGTTAACTACAATAATATGTATCAAGAGATCCAAAAAAAACGGATCCTCAGCGGGCTGTGGAATGAAAAGTCACGTCTTTACTAGACGAAGGGAATGTTTATAATGTCAATTTCAGGTTAAATTTTAATTATTATCTGACTATAAACATTCCCTTAGTCTAGCAAAGACGTGACTTTTCATTCCAGAGCCCGCTGAGGATCAGTTTTTTTTTTATCTCTTGATATGTAATATAAATGACAAATGAGTTAAAAGCTGAAAACAGCAATCCAAAATTTCAGTTTTATCATAAACTAAGCAAAATAGCTCAAATTTCTTTTTAGATTGTAATGGGCATCAAATTTCACAGCTTTTCTGTTATTTAACCGTCGTTGTATGTTCAAATAAGCGAGATCCCAATAGTGAACACGCAATTGATACATCCTGTATGTTAAAGTTTCAAAAAATCCTAGCGATCGCAATTTAGAAGCTAAAGTGTTCGTAAAAAAAGCTTTCAATTTGCCTTATCGCCCTATCGCCCTGTGTTGCTAAACTTTCGAAATTCCGCTTTTGAAAAAATCATACCAGTAAAACGGTTCGGTTTCTGATCGTATAAAGAAATTCTGGTTCAATGAATTTTCATTGTATACCAAATGACATTAAAATTGGTACAGTATTTCTCAAGATTTCGTGTTACTCAACACACACATACAAACAGACATTTTTTAAAACAACTTGTTTTTGGTTCCTGGAGGTCCACAGCATGTATTTCCGTCAAAATCTAAAGTTTTCACAATCACAATACATTCCCATATTGGAAGCATGGAAAAGTAAACATATTTTTTCCATCAAAATTAAGAAAATTGAAATTTTGACGGATAAATATGCCTTAGGGTCTGCAAATACCCAAAATCCTATTTTCGCCATGGTGTATGTATGTGTATGCGTGCGCTTGTGTGCGAGCGCGCACATGTGACCGCACATGCGTGAGTCTTTTTTCGACAAAATCTTAATAGCGCAGAAATATGCGCAATCCTGTTGGAAAAAAAAACAATCTTTTTTATCAAACAGTTTATTTAAGTTAGTACAGCTGCTAACCCTAAAAATCGTTCACATTGTAATAGAAAGCTGAAATTTGGTAGATGTGTTCATTTTTGCAGTACTAAACATATAAGATCAAGACCCATTGTTGATCTTGACTGTGATATCATATATCCCTATTGAAATCTAAAATGTCCGACTCAGCAAACGTGTTCGGCTTATTAAGATTGAAGGAAAACAAATAATTGCTAGATGTCATAAAGAAGCTGTAAGTTCAACGCCGATTTCAAATGCAGAAATGATATAACCATGCAATCATGAAGAAGCCGACACACGAGCATAGGCGCCGACTACGTAGGTGCTCCGGGGCTCAAGCACCCCTGAGAAATTAAAATTAAAAAAAATGAAATAAATTAAACTAAAAATAAAATAATAATTTTTAAATAAAAATTAAATAGAAAAAATACTCCTAAAAGCGATAGAGTGCGAATCAACAGCGACAAACATTGCGAAATATTGTGACATATAGTAGCATTTAAGAAGTATTGCAATTAAGTGTTTGTGGGAAATCAGAACTCGATTGCGCAGGGCGAAATGCATGTGTGCGCGTCGCCGCAGCGGCATTCGTACAGTGAAGGCGAACGGGAAAGAGCATACATCTTTGGATTAGTTAAAATAGACAAATTTGTAACTCGTGTAGCAGAAAAGCAAGATGATTCATTAGATTCATCTTCATCGAATGCAAACTATCATCGTCGTCAGCTGGGGGATGCCCCCAGCCCACAGGGGGCACTATGAGCAGCACTAAGAATAAAAATGAAACGAAGAATAAAATGACATAAAAAGCTTGGACTCCAGTAGTTTATCCTCTAAGGACTCCTAAGCATCATCGATCTCACGATCACGCTCCACTGAGTCCGCCGTTCTGCCCGACTGGCTCAAAGGGGTTTAAATACCTCCGCTTCCCGGATTTGAATTCAGTGTTTTATTCACTCTGAAGATGCAGGCTGCAATGTCTTGCGAAACGTTAGTTTGTATGGGTTCACAAACAGCTAATAAGCATAAGCCGATTAAGTATTATTGTCCTGCCAAACAAAATACATTAAGATCAAATCCTTGTCCGCCCCTAGGTTTAAATAATCTAAGCACACGGCCGTGTTTAGGCAAGCAGGGCCTACGAACAAAAATTGCTCAAATTTATTTTACTGGTTTTTTTTTAATTTACATCAATTGAATTTTACATCTACTCTGGATGAGTATTAAGCAAGAGTTGTTAGAGAACAAGACATTGAAGGAGATAATCATCCATTGATGTTACTCCTATATATATTACAGTTGAGTATGGTATGTATTTTAATTGTGGAGAGTATGATTTATTGCAACAAGAAGTCGGTTGGCCAAATTCTCTGTAGTCTCCTTGGAATTTCTTCGTTTGAGAGGTGGCCCACTAGCTCATTCGGGTGTCCGTGAGTTTTTGCGCGATAGTTGGCAGCAAATCGGTGGATCTCGTCTTGCACGAAAGGTACTCCCAGGTCTTCGTGGATGGTCTGGTTAGTAACATACCAGGGTGCGTTGATTATTGAGCGTATGATCTTGGATTGAAACCTCTGGATAATACTGATATTGGATTTCTTGGCACATCCCCACAGCTGAAGGCCGTATGTCCATATTGGTTTTAATATGATTTTGTACAACAACAGTTTGTTGTCAGTTGATAATGATGATCTTCTACCGAGTAGCCAATACATCTGCCGAAATTTAATGTTTAATTGCTGTCTTTTTGCTTGTATGTGTTTTTTCCATGTTAATTTCTGGTCTAGGTGAAGTCCCAAGTATTTCACTTCATTCTTCACAGGAATGGGCGCACCATTTTACTTAAACAAATCAGTTTTGTTCAGTTTTTCGTATGCTTCAAAAATGTCTTATTAGAATATTTTTTAATTTGATTTTATTAATTATTAACCTTTACATTACGTTTTTGGAGTCTGCATCAGCTCAACTTGTCAAATGTTAGCGTTTGTGATTTGAGTGAGCACCCCTGAGCATTTTCAAAACCCGGCGCCTATGCACACGAGTCATTCTACATTCTTTTCATGCAGCAAGGTATGGTTATTAAAGAATTATGATTCGTAGGCATAGATGTCGTTGTTCTTGCTATAGCTAATTTTGCAAAAATAGCCTGCCAAGAATTGTGGATAGCATTTGGTGTTGGAAAATATTTCCAATACATACCTGTACATATTATTGTAGCAAACTTAGACTCAGAAACGTGTGAATCTTTACCATTATTCCATGCTGTAAGCGGTTACGACCCCACATCTTCTTAGCAGAACAGAGGAAAAAAGTAGCCTATGAAACCTGGGAGGTATTCCCCACTGTTTCAACTGCTTTCAAAATTCTATTTAATCAACCTTGTTCAGTTGATCAATAGCAATTCGCAGATACTGAGAAATTCGTTGTATAATGTATAGTCACACGTGTCCATTGCATGAAATAAACCAAGCCCGTCAAACCATGTTTTCCAATAGTAACAGAACTATTAAGGACATTCCACCTGCACAAGACTCTTCTTCAACAAAAACGCTCTGCATACCAAGCGGGTCACATATGGGAACAAACAATAATAGGCATGCAAGAACTGCGAAATTTGACTGCATCGGGATGGAAAGAAATTTATGGTGTAATGGCACCGCATCGGACAGCAATTCCCCAGATGCATCAAAGTGTTGTCAAGCAGTGGCGGTTCCAGACTAGTGTCTTGGAGGGGGTAATCTTCAAGAAATTCTATTCCCCAAAAAAGCGAAAACAGTTGAAATAACACATTTTACTACATCAAAATTATAATACATTTTTACACTAATGACTAATGAATAATTATAATAATAATAATATTAATTTACAAAAATAGAATAACTTTAATACATATTTGTAGTTATAAAAGAAGTTATAAAACAAAATCCAGTTTTCTGTTTGTATTTGCAAATCTGTCTATTACTTTTTCTGTGTCCAAACAGATTTCTTTATGAATGTGTAACATTGCAAGTGCAGTTAAACGATCTTGGGTCATGGTTGATCTAAGCCAAGTTTTTAACCGTTTCAGACAGGAGAAACTTCTTTCCGCACTTGCAACACTAACTGGAAGAGTGCATAATATTTTTAATATATCCTTGATAATTGGGTATTGTATTTGATCACATTCATTATAAGCTTGTATAGCTGTATCAGGAACAATAATTATTTTTTGTTCTTTAGAAATTCTATGCCATTTAGTTGTCCACATATTTATTTCTCCACTTAACCTGTTATTCAGTAAATCCTTATTGATACTTACAAAAAATGGTTCTATGTAATCTACTACATTTTTAAGGCTGGATGTAATTTCAGTATCATTAAGTGTAATGACTTTGGCGGGAATACAAATGTTTAAATCAAAAATACATAAGGTTTTTTCATTAAATCTACTCTTTAAGTCTTCAATTACGTTGTCTAAAATTGAGTTATATATGGTAATTCTGTAATATTCTTCAGGTGAATTAGTCTCAACATTCGCTCTATTTCTTTGTTTTGGGGCTATTCTTGGTATTGCCATTTCCAATTCTAATCGGGACATGATGTTAGACGATTCTAGAAAAATTTCGTTAAAATACTTATCGCTCATACTCCTTTTCTTATCTAGCAAATGGATAGTGTCTTTGACGGTATCTTCTGCACTATGTTTATCTAAAAGTTTCTTTTGTAGAAGTTGGCTTAAAGATAAAGTTAATGCTAATATATTTGACAGAGCACACAAAGTTACAATAAATACGGGACGCTCTATCGCAGCTAGTAAAATGGTTGCCCTGGATGCCGACTCCCGGTCATTCCATTGGCTAATCAGTCTTAGACTTTCTATGATGGACAATATTTCGCTTTTAAATTGCATGACGGACTGGTGCCTCTCTACCCAGCGAGTCTCGCATAGTCCACGTAAGCGTCCTTTTCCTTCAGTGGTATGCTTATATACATTACTTCGCTTAGCAGAGGCACTGAAAAAAGAAATGACCTCCTTCATGGTGCCAATAGTGTTTCTTACTGATTGCACACTAGATGATTTCGAAACGGATAGATTTAACGCGTGGTTATAGCAAGGACATTTTATGGCATTGGTTAAGCATCTCTTCAATTCAGAAACGGCACCTACTCGCTCCGATGTCATAACGCTGCACCCGTCTGTACCAATGCCAACACAGTTGTTTAAAGCGAAACCATGTTTTTTTAGAATATTAAGTACTGTAGCACCCAAAATTTTTCCAGTTAAAACGGGTTCTTTTGTAAAATCATTATAGTTTTCCGCATGGCAATCAATAAACCCAAGAAAATCTTCATGCACAATTCCCTCGCACACGTGTCTTATAATTAGGGACATTTGAGATATATGCGAAATATCTGTTGTTTCGTCAAAAATTATACTGTAAAATTTTGACGCTTTTATTTTGTTTAAAATTGTATCCAAAATTTCGCTCGAAATACAGTTTAACAATTCGTTTTGAGTGGTATTGCTAATATAAGTTGCTTTTGAGGAAGCAGATTTTAAATGATTTTCTAAGACATTATCTCCGGATAAAACCCTAAACCTTAACAGCTCCCTGAAATTTCCTTCATTAGATTCCGTACGCTTATTCTCGTCATTCAGCAAATTTCCAAAATCTCGATGACCTCGAAAGGGAATGTTATGACGACCAAGAAATATAAGTGTTTCTATAATTGGTTTCAATCTATTTCGGTTCTCAAGTATTTGCTGTTTTCTTTGTGTATCCAGTTGATTCCTTATGTCATGTTGTGGATTACCGTAAGACTTAATAAAATTTAATCCAAATTCAACTGCTTCCTTGTGATATCTGAAACTCTCATGTTTTACTAAATCTCCGTCACTTCCAAGCAACTTGGAAAATCGGGTAAGTGGTTCTTGGACTAATTTTTTTAGAGTTGTAGCGTGGTGTACTCCACCCATGTTAGCAAATACTGCACAATATTTGCAAAACACTCCATTTAGGGTTTCCGAGAAAACTAACCAATTAAATCTGTTTAAATGTTTATGAGATAAATATTGTTTAATTTCTTTGCCTTTCTTATTATGTAGAGAAAACGGAAATTTATAATTCGCTGGTGGTGACCAATCTCTTGTTATGATTAAATGTTTTTCATAATCCGAAGCATTTTGCTTTCTGAAGAGAAAACCTACATCATTTTGCACATTATCATTGTTGTTGCTTGGATTTAAATTTACTACTTCCTGAATTAACGGAACTACTTTTGAGATACTTGCTGCCTCAGACTCCATGTGTTGAGTAGCGGCTGCTACAGGTTCACTACTAGTACTAGTGCCACTAGTGGTGGGCAGAACAAAAGATGACCTGCAGGGAGCTGCTCTCTTTGTTACAGGGAAAAAGAATGCATCGATTTTTGAATCTGTTCCGCGTTTCATATTTCTAAAAATCAAAATAATATGTAAAACATTGGTAACTTGCTGATTGATAAAATTAAGACGACTAAAATACATATTTAGTTTAAATAAATACTCCTTTCCCGTAAAAATGTTACTCCATTTCTATTTTTTTTTATTTGATATTAATTTTTTAAGTAGGTATAATCTATGCGTTACTTACATTTTAATTGAATTGGTACTCTCTCGCTACTAGATATACAACAATTGCCACTTTCAGTCTCACAACCCATACACAGCTTTCTCGATAAATATCACTAGCAGACTAAACATGCCAAAGCAGAAAAATCCGAGACGCCCCCGAGTGGACGAGTGCAATACAAGATTATGTCCAGTCAATGCCAGGTACATAATCTTTGTCTGCAAGTCTTAAAGTACCTAAGGTATTACGCAAAATTTTAACAAGAAAATTCTAGAAGTATTTTCCTTCTACCTTTTCTAGAATTGTTTAAAACGGAGGATACGAGTTGGGCCCCATCTACCTGGGATCCTAATCCGGGCGTACGAACTGGGCGCCGCAAGAACACATCAGGGATGATTACAAGTCGTTAGTTCAGGTTCCTAGAAGATATATCTTTAACTGCAGTTGAGAAAAGTGTAGATTAAAAAAAACAAACTCCTTTATAAATCCTTTTATTGATATTACTACGAAAAAACAAACTTAAAACTAAATTTAAAAAATACAAAAAAAATCAGAAAACAGAAAACAGATATGCACTAAAAAATTAACCTTGCGCAAAAACAAATTCCCATGTAAAAAATCCTCGGAAAAATATCTTTGGTAAAAAATCGTTGGATAAAGACAGGCGAAAAAAGTCTCTGAAAAAGAAGACGGAAAAATAGTCCACGGAAAAAAATCCCCGGAAAACAAGCTAGAAAAAATGCCAACGAAGCTTGTGGTATGCAAAATTTTTTAAGACCAGTTGACACAATTCGATTTCGATGAGTTTAAAACATCGACTTTCTTTATGTATTGGATTTGACTTTTTATTTGTGTTTTATTTTATATAAGTTAGCTCAGATTTCTTAAAGTGTGTAGTTTACTACAACAATATTAACGTTTCCGTTTAACTGCATACTTTAATTTCTAAATCTATCAAAACTAAAATTCTAAAACAACTGAAAACAAATTACTAAAAGTTTTTGACTGGATTTTTTACAAGGATTTTTTCGTAAAGATTTATTCCAGGATTTCCGAGGATTTTTTTTCGATGATTTTTTACTAGAGCATTTTTCTACCGACGTTTTTATTGCCATGCCAATCGGTTTTAGAAGTGTAATTGTGAAAAGTCCGCTCCTAAAATTTTAAAGTTGTTTTACATCAAAGCAATGTTTCTTGCAAATGAGTTTGAAGAAGGGACAATAAGCGGATTCACTTGATTAAAGAAATTATACGAATTTCTGGGGCCCAACTCGCCCCGAAGATTATCGATGCCTCTTTCTTGCAAAGGGATTGTCTCAGGTATGAAGCCCAACTCGACCTCGCTCGTTTAAAATTGCCCGTTGTGAGTTTCTGCGCTCTTGTAAATTTGGCAATGGCTAATATATTAAATTTTAAATTTATTTGTATTTCTTGCTCTTGGGGGGGGTAATTACCCCCATTACCCCCCCCTTGTACACGCCATTGTTGTCAAGACCTTGTATGTTGTGGGTGCAAAAAATCATGCCAAAATCTTTGCAAATGTTCAAAAGCGAGCTTCTCGTGCACCAAGCTTTGTGTTTGTGCTAGAAACTGCTACCAAAATTAGAGGGACTAAAATATGAAGCAAGATTGTTTCACTTTTTCAGATTTTCATATGTCAAGAATACTTTACGTTGTACTGCAATTGTAATAAATCTACTGGTCATACTACTACTCAAACTCTGTTTTATATGTGCTTTGTTATCCATCTTGGATGTCAATAGGAATATATGACGTTATAGGTAAGATCCACCGTGGGTCTCGATCTTATATGTTTACTACTACAAAACTGAACGTCTCTACCAAATTCCAGCATTTTATCACAACGTCAACGATTATCTTAGATTTTTAAGCTTAATAGCTGTACAAAATAGAGTTTGAACCACATTAAATACATAAATGACTACGTATACACCGGAGTACTATTTTGGTGCGGAGACTTTATTGCCACCTTATTCCATTTTGTTCCATGTATACACAATACATCATCCTGGTAAATACAAAAAAAAAACACTGAGCAATTAGCTACCTGATTCGGTTCCGCATTTCGCGCATGCGCACTTAATTACTAGTCATTACACCATCCATTACTATTTAATACAATTTAAAAGAGAAATCACACTTAAAAGTAAGTTTTTCTATTTTGGTTCTTTACTGACTACTTTGTGAAACTCATTTGGATTTCATTAAGCAACTCTTTAAAGAATTCAAAATTTTATTTTGTTAGGTTGGTGACGACCATGTGACAACAAAACCTTCACGCGTTATAAACATAACCTTTAAATTGTAAGTTCTAAAAATTAAGATTATTTATCGTATTTTCCGCTACTTTGCGTAGCTCGGGTGGGGTGCAAGATAATTCTTCTTCCATCTTGTCTTCAAATCTTAGGTATTTTAAAAATTAAATCACTTTCAAACACAGTTTGTCTCAATTTTAATTTGACAGTAGTTTGAATTGTTTGAAATTATTTTAAATGTCACCAACAGCCACAAAACCAAAACGCAATACAAAAGATTTTCCTATCGATTATATTTTTAAATTAAAATCTAAAATACGGTAATTTTTAACTTTTTTGGACCAAAATAGAAAAAATAGTATAAAATACACGTTTCATAAGACATTTAAGTGCACTTGTCCATTAGAAAACTCGCCGCAAGCGGCTCGTTTTCTAACTTGGACGCGTGCTCTAAAATCATGTCTTATGAAACTTGTTTTTTAATATACTATTATAATCGTTTATTTCTGTTATGCCAACATTAATTGCAGTAGACACTACTACAAAACAAAATTGTCCCTCTTTTAGCCTACTACTGTTTATACCGCATATTTTTGCCGTTAATACAACCCTCTCTAAAGGACTAAACAAATAAACCAAATATGAACCCAATATTTTAATCTAGAGTCTGGTACTAATTCGAATTTATAGTGCCTGAACCAAATGTTTGGTACTCGCGGTGTATACGTAGTCGACTGTGTACTTCTAATTACTACTGTTTTGAATCTGATGTTGCTAGAACCGATCCGCTTCCCGTGTCGACAATGCAACACAGATAGTTTATTTATAACTAAAGAAATAGAGCATTCGGCTGCCATGGTTAATGTGTACGGACACAAAGTGACCTATAAAGAGTCCATCTACGCTCCAGCTAAGCTAAAAGCTCCAGAAAGGTCTCACTATTATAAGAAATAGCCGCGAACGCTAACAGAAATAGTTTGTGGTTGGCAAATCTGACGTGTTGCAATATTTAAAGAAAATATGACTAACTGAATTTTTGTTCTACTAATTAACTGTCGCAAACATTATTTATTAAACGCGTAATATAGCGCAACACCCCTACATTGTAGATTGTACTGAAGTTTCAATGCCCTGGTTACGAAGTAAAATAATAGTGTTTTAAGTCTCAAGAGCGTTCGATTTGTAGCCACAACAATTGAATCTGTCATTTCAAACACAACATAAGACACCATTTAGTCGATAATGCGTTCTGGCAGGGTAGATAGAGATACATGTTTAGTGTAAAAACAGTCCTAGAAGCGCTTATTGGGAAATCAAGCCCATCTCTTGGCACAAACAGCATTAGGCAATTGACTTACGCAATGTTTGTAGGAAAACAAATTTATGGTGGAGATCGCCATTTATAAAATTACATACCGATTTAAAAGAATGTAGAATATGTTTCAATAAATGGTTTAACTAGCTTTTCAAAATTATATATTTTATTGTACTGTGAAACAAAAAATCATCCAAAAATTATTTCCTGCTAAAATAACTTAAGCCAAAGTAAAAACATTTTTAATGAGCCAATGTAACATACGTATATTTTTAAAATGCGCAAAATAAAACTTGTTTTTACCTTCACATTCTTCTACTAAAGTTAGAAAAATTACGATTTCATGCAAATTTTCGAATTTCAGATTTTAACGGAAATACGCGTTTTGGGGTCCAAGGAACCCAAAAAAGTGGTTTTTACAATATTGTCTGTTTGTGGGTGGGTGCATTCATTTCCCTATATGTCCGGAACACCTTGACCGATTTTTATGAGACTTGGTGTGTGGAAGTTTTTTAATTGCAGGTAGTTCTTTGTAAGGTCGTTAATCGGAACCCGAACGGATATTACCCCTGTATTTTTGTTATAGATTTTTTTCTAAACGCTTTTCTGAAATTTTAAATACAAACCGTGATAGTGCATGTAAAGACAAATCAAATGCTTTTTTTCTAAATTTTGTATCTTCAAAATGAAGACCGCTAGGAATTTTTGAAGATTTTAACATTAATGCCCAAAACTTACTCAAAAACAAAATATCCAATCAATGCAAATTATCATATTATTTGATAGCCTTTAATAAGCATAATCAAATGATGTACAAATGTTTTTGCAAACATGAAAATTGTAAATAAACTAGAGATTCAAAATTTTGGACACTTTAAAAAAATTATTCCTCAAAAACTGCCCACGCCATTTTTTTTAACTTTCTGAGCCGATAAAGCTTGCAATGAACTACAAATTTGTTTTTTACTTATCTCTCAAATTTTACACTGACGCTCTCCAGGAATTTTTGAAATTTTTAAATTGATTAATTATTTATTCATAAACGCAAACGCCGATTGTTATAAACATTTATCAGTTCGATAGACTATTTGAAGTACTTTATTAAGATCGGCAAGAATTTTCAACTATTTTAAAAATTAAGAAGAAAAATGATACTTTTTAATATCAACAGCGTGTTTTCCGGCAGTTAAGTGATTTTAACTACGCCCATCAATTGACTCTTTCAAAAAAATATTTTTCATTCTTTACAAATTTTTGATAACTCTGTAAATAAAGTTGTTACAACCATTTTTGATCCGTGGTCGTGAGCGCATTAACTATCTTAGCGCATTTACGTAGTCGGAGCGCACGCCGTACGTAACCAACGCCTGAGTCTGGTGTGGGCGGCTTGTACCGGCTGGAGATGACTAGATGTAAATTTCAATTCCTTATTGATGCGAGGATATTTAAAACGCAAATAGTATGGGAAAGTATCAGCGACATGTTTCGCCCATTTTTTAAATTTAGTTTTGAGTTATTCAGTTTTTTCTTTAATTCCTAAAAAATTCAATTTTTTGACATACCATTTTTGAAACTACTAATTCAATTTCATTTATCGCTTAGGTATGCTGGATCTGAAATAGTGTCTTTAACACACATATTCTGTAGTCACATCACAACATTGTTTAAAAGTAGGTATTTAGTACGTTTTTTCTTTCCGTGCAATTGAAAGTTTACAGTTGTCAAAAGTACACATACCTGAATTAAAAAATTATATTCTTAAACAGGCTTAAATACATAAGTACATAAATATTGTCCATACTCCGGGGACATGGAACACTGCAAATTTAAATTAATTCTTCTTTGGGTGTTTATAAAATCATTATTTAGAATTATAATTAATTTTCCTTTTGTTTAAGTTTATTAGATCTCTCAGTTACAACCATTTTTATATTTTCAGCAATGGTTTTCAATTTGGAATACGGGCAACCTACGCAATAAACTTGCTGTTAAAAAAAGAAGAAAAATAATACACAACCCACGGATATAAGACCAACAACTATTTAATTATTTTCCACTTTGTAGAAATGTAGACGTTGCAAAATCAAACAAATTATTTCAATTTCTAATTAAAACAGATGGCATCGGTCTGAAGGAGAATGGTTCACCAGATAATTGTTTCATTTCCAACGCATGCCGTATTGCATTCTGATTATATGTAAGGTAGATAGTAAATGATGGATGCGACAAACGCTGTTTTCCAAAACCAGTTTCATTTGACCAATTTTCTTCAAATTTAGAATATGTGCTTACCGTATTTACTAATAAAATTTGTTTTTTCTTCAATTTAAGAATTTGGTACTTTTCTATTTTCTTATATACTCAGAAATACATTGTAACAATTACTTCTATTTTCAAGTAAAGTATACACTTATCTCCGTATAATGAGGTGCTTCCGGACGTAGGTATGTTTATAGAACATTGGTCTTATTCTAGGGCTCTAAATTCGTGTCGTTTTCATAAACAGCCAAGTCTTAAATTTAAAGATATTGATAAATTTTTATGTAATCCATAAATTGATATACATAGAGCTATGATAACGAGAATAATAATAAAGTAGGAAAACGCTTTGATTCTCATAAGAGCAGTATTCTTATGAGAACTAAGGGGTTTTTCTACTCTATTATTATGTAATCCATTTTCAATTATTACATACTACTTTATTATTGTAAAATTTATACCTACATCTCGACTGTAAAAAAGATAATAAAAGGATGTTGGCCAAAATGTGCATTTCGTTGTATTAAAAATTGACAAATCAATGATGAAATGGCCTTTAAACGTTTTAACTGAACCGACACAATTTAAAACATTCAACCTACATAAAAGCGATAAACGGCGTTATCAGCGTACAACTGCATTATCAATATTTACATTGCAGACCCGTTTTTATTCTTGCCATGCAAAGAGGATATTGAATTATTCTTTAAATGTTATAATCAAGCTAGCGATGAGCAAATGGAGATGTAACAATTTCGTGAAAATAAAACCTAACTGTGAAATTGTACGACAGCAATGCGAATAGTTATAGGCTAAATATATAAAATTATTGCACAAATGCATTAACAAAGCTTACCTTTGACATTATTATTAAATCTGATGTATAAAAATGCTTCACCAACACAACAAAACACACAATTCCACAAATCAGGTGGATCAATACTGAATAATGCCGAACAATTCTCCCGCTACGAAAATGGACGAATGAGGTTTATCATGCGCACGCACCTGTAACAGCAAAGTTTTTTGCTTGTTTTTCTCTTTTACGATGGGTAATGATGCGCGAATTTAGAAGTATACATTTACCATGATTAGTTTATACTTAGTTACCTAAACATTATTGAATCGCTATTTTGAAAAAGCCTAGCGATTTGCAAGAACGTGCATTTTAGAGGAAACGTAGAACTAAAGAACTTTATTCAAAAATCACCGACTTTTTGATGTTTGAAAATTCACTTTATCAGTTATCTTAGTTTAAATAGAGAAAATTATTATCATCCGTATTTTCCAAATAATGAAATAAATACCAAAAGAGTTAATTACGTTGTATTCTTCCTACTACTTTAAAAATGTTTATTTGTGGAATATACGAACTAAGTGAATTTTAAACAATTCTCCTTATTGGTTTCGCGAAAATTCGATAAGACACAACCCGTCAAGTTATAAATACAGGATGTGACAAATTAAAGTGCATGAAAATTTCTGTGAAAAATAGAATGTTGTTGGATTTACATTTAAAGAATACAAAAAAATAACAATACAGATTTCGCAAAAATAACATTGTTTTGTGCAAAACTTTAAAAACTGTGCTAAGTAATCAACTGAGATTTAAAAAAACGCTGAAGTGTTCACTTTGAGTAGACTTTCCCATACTAGATATTAATACTTACCGTTACTGTATTTGCAGAAGTGTAAATTTTGTAATTATAACGTCGTACAGTTCACCGACTGAACTGGAGTTCTAAAAAAAACGCTATATAGGCAATCCTCCATTCCATCCATATACAAATTTTATTATAGGTCAGTAAGTCGGTGATGTCAGCAAAACTGAAGCCGGTGTAGTAATCACAGCTGCACGGATCCTAACTTGTCCAAGTTCAAACATTTCTGTGATAATTTTTTTTTAATCTACAAATACTTGTAATTTGCATTTTCTGCAGTAGCCAACCAAATCCTAGATTCGTCAGCCAAAAATTAGAAAGGGAGGAGCGTATAGCCCCACGAAATATAAGATTTTCTAAAAACTAATATTAGAAATTGGTTCTACTAGTCAAGATGAGTAATTCTTCTTAAGCAGAAGTTATTTATTATTTTCCGATAAATAAAAGAGTACCAATTTTTGATTTTCAAACATTCATACAGGATGCCAATGCGGAATTACGGTATTTAGCATAAAAACGAATTGTAGCCATTGTTCGGCTCTATAAGACTACAAGAAAACGTATTACCTGTTTTTGAGAAATATTTTGAATTTTCATTTTCTACAGTAGCCCCAACAAGTATAAAAGTATCTAAAAACTCTCATTAGATTTTGGTTCTACTAGTCATAATAAGCAATTCTTAAGAAAAATTTGTATCGAACCCCGTTTACAAATAAAGGGGAACCCATTTTCGATTTTCAAAAATTCATTGAAAGCGCCACAGTAACACTATAGTTTGTTTAATCTTTCACCTCTTATATCCGAAGGTGTCGAGGTTTTAGTTTTAAGCAAAAAATCAAATTGCCAATCTTCGGTTATAGCAATCTACAAAGTTTTTAAGAAAATCTGGTTCGCAGTTTTTGAAAAATATTTTTTTGAAAATTTTCAGAATTTTTTTTGCTCGTTTTTAGATTTTCAAAATAAATATTGTTTGATTGTATACTGCCCACCAAAAGCTCTCAAACAACTACTTTTTATGAGAATGGGCGTTAAAAATCGTAGCGACCACCATTTTCAAATGTTTATCGAAAAAAGTTTGTTGTAGTTCTAATTAGGCATATCAACAAAATCCGAAACCGAAAGCGGAAGTTAGACACATTTTTTTTTCCAAAACCAAATTTTGGAAATTTGTGCACGAGATCTGAGAGAAGACAATTTGATAACTTTTTTACCGAAGTCTCTAGCTTGAAAATGGCGGCTGTTACGATTATTTGAAAATCTCGACTTTGACGCCTATTCACTCGCAAAGTATGTAGTTGTGTGATCAAGATCACCTACAACTTGTTTGAGAGGTTTTTGTGGACAGTATACGACAACACAATATGTATTTCGAAAATCTGAAAACAACCAAATGCGCTTCTGCAAAATTTTGAAAATTTTCAAAAAAGCATCTCTTACAAAGATTTTCAGTAGTGCCATTAACTAATTTTCTGACAAAGACAAATTTATGAAAAAACAGTGTCCATTAACTTACTAGGTTTTACGAATATTAAAACCAAAATTAATAAAAAATTGCAGCAACTGGCGCTACGATTAAAGAGTTTGAAATAATCATTGAGTTTATGACATGTTATGAATTTAAAAAATTTCTACTTTTGAAGGAAACGCTATCAAAGGACAATGCAATCAACATAACCAATTTGCTTTTAAATTTCAAAATAATCTTACAGACTTCCAACGGTGATATGAAAAATACACCCTAATGAAATAAATTTGTATGCATGTGTCCAAAATAGTTGAAATATTAAAAACCAAATAAAACGTATAAAAAAAACAGAAATACAAACCAATAATTATATACATGTATTATTTGTAGACACATATGCTGAAAATAGATCCCTATTTCATTTAGATCCAGGTCCTTGCTTCGGAAAATTTTACGTAACTTGTCAACCTTCCGATGCAATTTTCAGCTCAAGTGCTGCTAATGATTAGGAATCAATCTTAAGATTATGATAGACTTCTCCAGTTTACTTTCAGTATGACCCAGCTGTGGTACCTAACAGATCCGCTACTACAAGTTATTCATTTTATTGTGCGGGTACAAGCTACATGGAACAATATGTAAATTAGTACAAGTCATATTATTGGTTTCACTTTTTTTGTTCTAAAATTAAATATTCATTGTTTCAAAATAAGCAGGGTAGATTTATGAAAGTATATTCGGTAATAATCTAATACTTTTTTAGGCAAAAAAATTATTTGGATTTTATCAATGGCATTTATCTAGAAATTTTTGGTGCAATTGCCTATTCATCAGCATCAAACATTATACATGAAACAATGTTACTTTTGAATTCCTATACGACAGTATGCTCTGTCCCTAGATATATAATTCACCATATTGTCACTTAAAATTTATCTACAATTTTTAAGATATGTATTAAAAATAAGTCCAATCATTGCCACAATATTTTATCTCTATCGGAAAATCATTCTATACAAATAGATAATGACAAAACCCCCTCTATACTTTTTGTGCAATTTTTAAACATTCTTGAGCAATACTCAAAACTTAGTGTTATTTTAAAACTTGTATGTTTCAAGACAATTAGGTAGCCTGTGATTTTGAAACCTTGCTAATGGAGACATAAAAAATCGAAAAATTTAATCAGTCTACCAAAAAATAAGTAGAGACAAATAATTGACCCTACAAATATGAAGAACATTTAAAACTAGCAGTTGCACCAACAGCATGAAACGTTCTTGGCAAACTCTTTTTTTTTTTAAACACTTTCCCCATCATATCCGCCTCAGTTCCTTCCTTTCTCCTCCTTTACCCATCTTCCTTTCCCATTTTATTTATTATATTGTTGTTTTCCACCCATATTCAGATTTCTAGTGTTTCATGTGAGGGAGAGGTAGAATATGCCCCCATTTAAACCGCCAATTACAGGCGACTCCCTTAAAAGCATCCCACTTTCTTCAGCTTTTCCCTCTTCCCGTTTCCTATTTTCTATCTATGTCGTTCGATTTTTTACGTTTTTAGTTTCTACCCCTATTCAGATTTTGGTATTGAAGTGGAGATAGGTAGGTAGAGGGTTGCCTCATAATCATTAACGGCATTTATAGCTAGCTGTTGCACCAGTTAAGCTTTCTTTGCACAATGCACATGCTGTCACATTGTGTCTGTCTTTGTCTCTGGTTCGATTTAGTATTACATTTTAGCTTTCCACCGCTTATTTGGATTCTGGTGTTCCACAAAACAGAAGTAGTATTCCAATAATTTTTAAACACATACATACAAATACTAGTTTTCAAGCCAAAGCCACAAGACTTGGTTTGATTATTGCAGGTGGTTAATTCATTATCGTTAGAATAATTTCTTCTAAAAGTTACTTTTAATTATGGAGAGCAACATTAGTGGCTAGTTTAACAATTTTCTAAATTCCATAATTAACATAATTTAATAGAAAATAGTAAATCTCATCAAATACCACTTGCAGATAAAACAAAACCAAAAACATTCATTTAGTAAAAATATTATTAAAAAATTCTTTTACAATAATTCCAGCAATTGTGACTGCCACTCTCATCCTAAGCCTTTTTTAATAATATAGCAGCAAAAATTGATTTATTAAATACTTTACACTGATTTCCAACTGCAAAAGCCAGATACCAATTTTTACTTTTCGATGCTTCTAGTAGGGATATGTATTGTGATCGTTAATTTTTTTTTATTGGGGGACTTTGATGAATATACCTACTAGTTTTAGATCTCCAGGAACCCAAAAAAGTTGCTTTTAGAAAGAATCGGTCTGTATGTGTGTGTGTAACGCAAAATCTAAAGAACTAGTAAACCGATCTTCATGAAATTTACTGTACCTAGGTTCACAAAAATTCATCAAAACGAGTTTTATTTTAAGTTAAGAAGCAGGTATGCCTTTTTTGGAATTCAGATACTTGGTTTTGCGCCAGTGCCTGCAACCTTATTGTTATATTGCTTATAAAAACCCAATATTACAATGTATAATACAAAATACTTGCAAGATACTTGGATTAGTTTTAGATGCTACCAGAAAAACTTTGTATTATTAGTCATAGAACAGAATAATTTACAATTCAAGTGTTGCGTGCATACTCACCCATTTTATTTAAAAACTGTACTAAGTACAACAACGAATTGAAACTCTGTAAAAAATAATAATGTATACATTTTTATTCTACACATTACTTTAAAATTATAAAAAACTTCATAACAAAATTAACATAAGTTTGCAAGACATGGCAACGTTTACACTAATCTAAAATTTACCAACAAGAAGGCGCAAATTTGTGCATTTTAACATCCAGAATGAATTCAATTGATAAGTAGAACAGTTTTTGAACAAAAAATAATGCTATTGTGATCACCTCTACTACTACTCACTGATAACGAAAATCCAAAGAACAGAACATTAAATAAAATTGTTTGGTGCAATGAAAATAATTCAAGAATCTATTTTCTGCTAGCGCCTTCTTATTTGTAATTGCTTTAACTCTCATATAGCACGAGCAGTTTTTGAGAACAATGACAAACCACAGCTATTTCGTTTCTTAAACCAATTTCCAACACTACAGGTTATAGCAACATCAACACTCTTTACCAGCTTTTAAAATTTGTTCTTAATAAATATTTTGTTTTACAAACCATGCACAAAATTCAGTATACAAATACACTAACATAAACATACAAATTAAATTATGGGTTACTTAGTTCAACTAACTTTTGTAAGAATGTTTTGTATCATACAGGCATACAAGTTTAATTTAGCAGATGACTGAAAGACATGTATGAACTTCAATTTATTACAAATAATTAATTATGTAACATTTATGAATCTTAATTCTAAGATATTATGTTTGTGTTATGTATTTCGTACTGTACAATTCATAAAAAAATTTAGTCTGATTGAAAATCACAATAACGACAAATAATCGTCTGCATATACAAATGTACAATTCTAAGATACTAAGATATATGTGGCCCAAGACTTATTATGTCCCTAGTTAATTCTGAAACGGTTCAAGGTAAAGCAAAACAATTAAGTTACCCATTTCTGCGCTCATTCAACAGAGAATTTTTTGCTCCATTTAACGATGGAAAAGTTGTATACTCTTACATAACAAGAGTTAACATCCTACCACAATCACAGTAGTGTTTTAAAATTCATCATTCTCTTTAGCATAAAAAACTGTTGAAAGAACAAAATGTTAAAGATGTCAACAAAATATGAATAGTCATTATTACAGCCACCTGGATTAATATCGAACTATCAGACATTTTCCAACAAATTCTGCAGTTCCGCAAAGACACTATACCAGTGCATCAAAAATGTCATATCTGCAGTGAAGTGAGTCATTAGTTAGCTTAACTTATATACCGTTACATAACAAAACATTCGAGAAAAACCTAATCCACTTTTTAAAGATGCGGATTTAATCGGCAGTCTAAAACAATAGCAGTAGTGCATGTTGAATTTAATTTTTTTTTCAGAATCATGTACACTAACAAACAACAATTACGAGGATCAGCATCATTTTTCAACAAAACAGATCGTAAAGAAATATTCGTCCATATTGATCAAAAAAAAAAATGAGAAGAGTGCTACTAAAAAAAACGACAAATGCGCCACTGCACTTAAAGCATTGGCCAATAACTGTCCGAAGTATGGAGAACGATAGGTAAAAATTTATCAAAAAACATTCATTCACATTGTATTTCTTAAGTTTGTGTTCCAGAAATAAATGGAAACATAATAAGTGTTGGACCACCCTGAATACAAAGGTTTTCATTCTGCAGTTAAAGATATTGTTACAAGTTAAGAATAGGAGAAACTTCGGTCTGTTTTTCTTTTGCAGTCATGAAGATGTAATATATAAGATACTTCAAAATATTTATTTTCAAATTATTCACATGTTTTAGGGCAAACTAAGAAAGTGTAAGAAGATTAAAAGTTTTGTTTTGTTTCAATATTCAGTATAACAGTGTGGAGTTAAAATGTTCCCATTTTAATATGTTTTAGATCAGATTTTTTACTATTCAGGTTTTAAATTTTGAAGTAGAACTGTTTAATAGGTTTGACTCGGTAACTCTTAACAAGGTTCTGATGTTCCAATTTAATGTTCTGAAAATATCAAAAGAAAACAAAACTCGGCCAGAGTAACAGAACTAATCTGGATATGCAGTCATTTCAGTGTCGCCTCTTACTATTTCCTAAACTATTGAGAATTTCAATTCATTTTCTTATTAAAAGTTGTTTGGGGCCTAACGAGTTACTTTATGCTATAATCCACAATTTTGTTACTGTCACGTGACATCAGTGATAATTTTCTTAATGGCAATAATAATGTGAATATTTTCTTAGGCATTTTTTTTGTTTCAACGATTTTAAACCTTCATACACTTACATTCCATAAAATCGAGAAAAATGTAAAAAAAAATCAATGCAAGTAAATGAACACACTTAACAATGTCGATCATTTGTTTAGAATAGGAAAACAAACTTCTATCGAACATTATTTTCAAAATGGATAATTATCGTTTTCGTAGAAGTATCACTGCCACATGCAACGCCTCCCTGAATGCTAATGGAGCCAATTTTGAAACATTTATTGAATTAACTTACTTTATCCACAACTTACATATTATAGAGGCATAATTCTACTATTGAGAGACGTCTTATGGTATTAATAAAACAAATGGGTCTTATAATTAAGCCATAAGACACGTAACAAAATCAAACTATATTTAAACTTCCTTGTTAACATTTACATTTGACTCTTAAAAATTTAAACTTTTTCGCGAGTTTTATTTGCTTCACAATCCACTCATACAATAAATAACTATTTTTTTTTATTATAAGTAAAAGTTATTGCTGTAACATTTGAAGCGTCTTGTTTAGATCCATTGCCTGCTAACTTGAATGTTTTCCTCAAAATGATTGTAATGTAAAAGTATGAAAGTTTTAAATCATTGAAAAGAGAAAAAACTCCGTATCTAAGTGCCTAAGAAAATATTTATATTTCAGCAAGGTAAAACTAAAGGTATTCTTTTTTCACAAACAAAACCGAATTCACCCCCTTTATTTCAACAACTATTAATTAAACCCACACCTATAAGGCATGCACAACATAATATGCATTTTTTCTCATTGAAAGCCTTTGATCTATTGTTTCGTAAATGTAGAAATTATCCAATAAAGTCATTTTCTGCAGGTAAACACAAATAAAAGCTGTTTATATGCAAAATTTGTTCAATTTTGGTAATAAGTTATCTTACTAAAACAAAACACCAATAAATTCTCTGCATTACTACATACAAGCAGAATGAAAAATAATTACAATTTCTGTTTCTTAAAAATAGAGTCATAAAATAACAATTAATATTACTAACTCAAAATTATCGAGATCAACTTTATTAATATACCTAATATATTCTCTCATTGCATGGCAAATTCTAGAGGACATCTATAAAAATTTATTTCCAAACTAAATTTTTTAAACATTCTATACTTCATTTGAAGATTCTTCTTTATAATTCCAAGAATAAATTTTATTTTATAATTTATATAGGTCTCATCTAAATTAAAATAATGCACAGTTTGCAATCACATTACCACAATATTGAAAGCAAAAAAGCAACTGATTATTTCCTAGCCACAGCAATACAGATTAATTTTTGTTAACTTACAAGAAAATCTAGTTTTAAAAGGCCTTTCTCACACGCCAATTATGCAGAACCAGTCCAGGAAACCATTAGCTTCAGTTGACTTTTTTAGCCAAAGGCAATCTATTAATGCACATAGATAAGTAAACACTAATAGACAGGTAAGTTTTGAAGTTGGTGTTTGAACTTAGACATCATGTAACAGACAAAAATACAACTACACTTAAGCAACTTTCGCCTTTTTCAATTACGATAATTAATAAAAATTCAAGAGAAAAGGACAGCAAACATTTGGCAGATGCTTACAAAATTGTAACATTTTTGGAATTACAAAAATATATTTAGATATAGGTATATTTACCAAGATATACTAACATAATGTGATTACGAACTTTTAAAAACTTAAATTTTTCTTCTTTATTTACATAATTTTTTTTCCGACTACATAACAGGTATAAAATTTAAAAAATAAAAATATTAACTTAAATTTGCAAAACCAGTTTACTTAACTAGTTTAAACAAAACACTTACATTTACTGTTTGCACTCGTCACTCTAAATAATTTACAACATTGCAATTCGTATCTGATGTAGTCTCTACTTAATCTTCCATTTTTATAGTCAGCTACCCACTATTTGATATAATTAAATAGTAACCATTCTTCAACCAATACGAATTACTTGAGTTATATAAACGATATTTCAAAATTTTCTTAAATATATGAAACTACAGGTTCCATAACTATAAGAATAACAAAACTTTTGTATGAACTTAATGTAGAAAAGTAAAACTGTGCTTTCTCAATTTAAATAGCAACAATAAAAAGCTGTAACTTTGTAATAATACGTTTTCAAACCCAAGTTCGTATTAAATCCTTTAATCTTTCTGACATAAGAAAAATGTTATAGAAGAGATACAGTTTGTACATTCGTAGTTTTATTTTTCTAATCTGAATGTGCCTCGATGAGATAGCAAATAATATGCCCTACATGTATGTAAAGATCTTATTGGAAACTGTTAATTGTGTCTTTTAACTGTACCTATATTTGTTCCATTTATTCACAGCAGAATGTACATAATACTTTTACCTCTCCTCATACAATGAATACTCAAAAAAAAATCAACAATTATTTATTTTAATGGGGAAACTAGATTGGAAAAAGCAAATGCATTAAATAGCCCTATACTGTGCCTCTTCAATTATTATTTAATGGAGGTCCTATAAAACAGTTGTCCTGGCCTAACGGTATAGTTACTTAAATTCACGAGTCTTAAAAATCACAATAAAAATATCGTTACAGAATGTAGATTACTAATTTTTCGTAAGAAATTATCCACGTTTTAAATTTAATTCAGTACATTTCAAGCATTTTTTTAAAATATCTTTCACCTTCTGCTTTCTTGTCCTAACTTTTTATCCTTAATAAACTCAATTAAATTTGTAATATATTATTATATTTTGTTTTCCTTTTGGTTCAACTATTCTCTTTTTAATATTTCTTCTATGCAAACTTTAATAAAGCCATTTACTGTCACAAATTTGCAGTACAATAAACTTTGAATGGTAGATATTCATAAAATCTACCAACGGAAAAAATGAACAGGTTATCAATATATTTTGTTTATGTTCTCAAATTCAGTTCCTGTTCACTAAGTGATTTGACTTTTTCAAAGTTGTTGATTACTTGCAAGTCAACCCTACCTATGAGCACTTGTAAAATAATTGCGCTACATTATTAAATTTCTGTAACACAGAGGTAAACTAGAAATAGCAAAATATCTTTAATAAATTTGTTAGCTATATATTTGTTAAAAAATTTGCAAGCAGGCAGAGGTAGTTTATTTACAGAAAATTGAAGAAAACTGCACAAACCTCTTCCACTAATGTAAAATATTGCTAAAACTGTTTGGCCCATGACATTACACATACAAAGTATAATATTGATAAAAGGGTGGAAAGTATTAAAAAATATATATTAAACATAATATTCTGCTGCTTTCTTTGTGCAAATTTTATTCAACATGCTCAAAACACTAACTACTTTGAATATCATCTCCATTTTTTGTGTAACTAGTAATCTTATTTTGAAAGAACGCCATCCATTACTTTTCACTGGTATTATCTACTAATAAAATCCAACTTAAACAAGTTTTACAGTTCGCCTTTTTTCTAAAAAAAATTTTGTCTTTTCTTTTGCCAATTTTCACAAGAGAAAAACTCTTCTAGCAAATAAAACTATACAAACTCAAATTTAAGTAGAAACCTACAAACAAAAAGAAATCAAAAATTTGCAATCTTCGGTATACCTACCATAAATAAAATTAACAAAGTCCGTTAATAAAAACAAAACCTATGAAACTGAACTAATAGCATTATGTGGCGCTCCCATCTGCGTCAAAACCTTGTCAAGCCACTGGAGGGGTCCATGTAGATGCACTTCAATCCAACAAGGTGTGCTAGTGACATCTTGCCGGTGATATTCAGCACCCCAACCTTTCACAAAACTCATTCTAATGGTGCACATTTTAGTTAATTCATACACAGCCTCAAAACCATGGTTCACACACTGTGATAGTAAATGTGCAAACTCCGCATTATTAAATATTCTTAACGAACAACCTGCTGGAATTTTGCAAACCGTGGATGGATGAAACCCATGGTGATGGTTACAGTTCCGTGACTGCACAAAAATTGCAGAATCTGACAAGCACTCAGCATAAACCTCACCATTTACATAATATAAATGCACACCTTTACCAATATGCCGCCTAGTATTTTCTATTGTTGAATTTCTATTAACATTGCTTAGTTGGCCTAAGCAGAATCGATCACTGTTATTACTAGGATTTGTAAATCCATCAACAATAACTGAAGTGCTGTTACAATGGAAAACCTCACCAACACGGCAGTTTAGTTCATAGTATGCAATGGAAGCCCAGAATGGCTGCTCCTGATAGGCAACTGGTTGTACATCGTTCAATGGTGTTTGAGGAGACTCGGTAGGTTGGGCAGTATTGTTACCATTTGCATTATTTTCATCTGTTGGACTATAAGCTGGAGGCGGTGTTTCTGCCAAACTGGCGTATGGCGACTGTGGATTGGTAGATGTCACACTAGCGGGACTACCAACGTTAGATAATGGAGAACCGGGGCTTAAATTATTTGTAAAACCATTAGCTGAATAGCTAACATTATGAGGCATATTAGGTTCAACTAACTGTTGAAAAGGCAACAAAGAATGTCCAGGGACAAAATCATTGTGTCTAGGCACAAGAACTGGTGGTAAAACAGGACTTTCCACACGTTTATAATGATAAGGATTTATGCAAACTTCTTTTTGTTTAGCAGAAAATGGAAATTGACAATGCTCTAAAGGTTTGAGCTCATGATGGCTCTGTAGATCAGGCCACCGCCACACGCGACAGTAAATAACGTGGGGAAGCCCTTTACGATGTGATACCTGCAGACGTCCATCGAGGCTCCTGGGAATAGTTACACATTTACTAGGTGTTCCGGGACAAGAAAGAGCACGTTCTAGTTCTTCAATGGCTCCCTTTCTCTTCTTTAACTTTTTCACTAAACTATCTACAGCTTTTTCAGCCCACTTTTCTTCTTCATCTCCTTGCTTCCATCCCAATAATTTCTTTACGGCAGGACTTGTAAATGAAAATAGACTATTGAGAGTCGACATAGGGCCACTACTTGAGGATTCAGCCTCGTCCGTTTCCATTGTGGCCTAAAAAACGTTTTAATTTGAAGTACCTACATATACTTAAACAAACTGCTGAAATGAATCAGTTGTAGAAGATATGACTCACACTTATTGATATTTCATAGGGACAGCTGTATTCACTCGCAAACATAATGAAACAACGCTGTTTCGCTATGAACGCAGTAATTGTAACTAATACGCAAAACCTGCTTTTATCAAAGTGCAACAAACTGTTTGCAATAAACGAAAATAAAAATAAAGCAAAACTTTTAGTTAGCTATTGCATTCGACAGCAAACTAAAGTAATTTAAGAAGTCGCGCCAATTTGGTATACAATTGATGCATATCTTACCTTTCTCAGGACAAAAATAACGATAAGAAACACAAAATGGATGTATTTATCACACAACGGCGCCAGAAAACGACAAAAACGGCTTTGGTTTTACATGGACGCTGTAGTAGGCAGTTCCGCTCCACAGTTCAACAGCGCTGCATCTGCAGTGGCTGTTTCTTTTTCTAAAGCGGGAATTTTAAAATTTTTTGTTTGTGTTTATATATAGGGTGTCCCCAAAATAACGCAACAAAAAACATTTTTTTTTAATATTCTTTAAGTTAGTAATTTTCTAAATAAATTGGTGTAATTAAATAATTATATATTATATGAACACGAGCTAGTTCAATTTTGAAATTGTTAGTTGTAGAACAAAATACTTTATAAATAAGTTGTTTTTGTGCAGTATACATATATCTTATAAATGCAACTTATTGAGAATTAAGTATTAATTCAACTTTATTTTTTCAAATAACAACTAATGTGTATTCTGTGCCTATAGCATATTACCGGGTGGCTAAAATTTAGGAGTCCTCTAATAAGTTTTCGTATTTTGAATATTACATTTTTTAGTCAAATTTCCGTTTTAATTTTGAAGGACATCGAGGCATTGCAAGTAATTGTCAAAGTTCTAGAGGAACTGTTTGATAGCGAAATCAACTTAAGGCGAACCTAAATTAAACCGTATTGATTTCCAGTTACCTTATTAGTCTTATTAAACTTCCAAATTTTACTATTTTAAAGTTATTCCAATTAAACAAAGATTGTACTATAGATTTCATAAATTCCATACGTCAAACACAAAAAAAAAAACAAGCGAGACTTCCAATACTTTAAAATTCATATAGTTTGCAGGCTAGGACACTAACCCGATTGCAGTTCATTCCTAGCCACAAATAAAAAACATGTTTCCTAGCACTATGAGCTTACAAAATTAAAAACAAACCGCGTGGGTACTTTTAAGCAATAATTTTTGAATGTTGCAAACATCTTTAAATATTTTTTGCTTCATAGTTGATTATGTATTCAAAAATTACCGTAAATAGTAAAATTGCGTTTCCTTCGAGCTACTGTAATCACTAATTTATGCTGTTCTGGTACCCGTTTTTTAGTAATGAAGCGTTAAAGTAAAAATTTTCAAAAACTCGTAGCAGCCGCAATTTTAAAGTTAGAAAGTTCGTAAGAAAAAGCTTTACATTTGCGTTAATATTTTCTGGCAGATCCCATTCACAAATTATAAATTTTTGAAAAAAAAATGTTGCCAATAAACATGTCAAATTACCGCTTTCATGAAACGGACGTACCCACCTACTGTTTATTCTTGGAGATCCAAACTATGTATTACCGCTAAAAGCTTAAAATGGAAAATTTTCATGAATTCCATACCCTCCTGTACATATCCTGACATTATAGGTGAGCGAAGTTAAATGAGCATAGGCAACCCTACTTACACTCGCTAAAGTTGTGTTTATGTTTAGACACATCGTCGACTATGGGCGGCTACTGCGGGATGGTCGAGCACCCTGCGAGCTAAGTTAGGGGAGCTAAGCACCCCGGAGGAAAACAACGATGAAGTTATACTTAAAAATTGCTGAAATGTATAGAATCATCATACCTCTAAAATAATGCACAACCGGAAAAGTACCTTGGTTGCGTTCAACGGTTTACTGTTTTCGGGAGCGTTCACCAGAAATTTTTTGGTGCAACAATATTTTAAATGTGGCAGCTAGTTATTCAGGATTTTCCTAATTGTTTTATTTTGGTTTAGTTTGATTTATTGTCACATCATTGTTGCACCAGTGATGTAATGAAGACTAGTGTTGCACTCTATTCAACTGTTTTCATCCCCAAACTTTGACAATCTCAGGGCTCCTTGTAAATTTAATTTATGAACAGAGGCATTGGGATAAGCAACATGAAATGGCTATGAGTAAGATGAAGAATGCTTTGTGCAATGCTCCAATTTTAAAGTTTTATGATTTTAATGAAGAAGTTTTGATACAATGTGATGCGTCAAAAGATGGAGTAGGTGCTTGCTTATTTGCTTAATCCATAATAAACATCCAGTAGCATATGCATCTAGAGCTTTAACCGCACCTGAATGTAATTATGCACAAATAGAAAAGGAGTTATTGAGCATCGTGTTTGCATTAAAAAAATTTCATCAATACGTCTATGGAAAGGAAGTTCTTATACAATCTGATCACAAACCGCTAGAATCAATCGTCATAACAAAAACATTAGTAAAACTACTGCAAGATTACAGAGATTAATGCTGCGTGTAATGAGATACAACGGCAAGGTTACTTATGCTCCTGGAAAGGAAATGTTTGCTGCGGATTGTCTTTCAAGAGCTTTTCTAAAAGTAGAACCTGAAGATGATAAAGATTCGGAGGAAATAGCTAAAGCGGTGCATATTGTAAATAGATACTTAGCCATTACACCAGAACGTAGAAATGACTTTGTGCAGAAAACAAAACAAGATCTAGTATTACAAACAGTTTTAAAATATCAACAAAGTGGATGGCCAGCTAAGAAAAGAGAGGTCGATATAATTGCAAGATCATACTGGAATTTTAAAGTTGATCAGTGTCCGATGGTTTACTGTTCAAAACTAGCAAGGTTGTAGTTCCACAGCAGCTGCGGAAAGACATGCTAGGATTACTACATGAAGGGCATCAAGGCATAGAAAAAACTAAATTACGTGCTAGATCAATAATGTTTTGACCTGGAATGTCGAAACAGATTGAAAAAATGATTTATCTCTATGCCGCATGCACGAAAATAATTAATAAAAATCGAAAAGAACCATTGTTACCTCAGGCTGTTCCAAGTCGTCTATGGGAAAAAATCGGTATGCATGTATGTGGTGTAGCAATAAACAGTATATTGTTTTGAAAGACTATTATTCATTGCCATAATTGAAAAACTAAAACCTGTTTATGCTATACATGGTATACTCGAAAAAGTTATAGCAGATAATATGCCATTTGGTAGTACAGAATTTAAGACTTTTGCAAAAGAATATGATTTTGAAATTGTTACTACTAGTCCGACATATGCACAAGCAAATAGCATGGCTGTGAACGCTGTTAAATAAGTTAAAAGAATGCTGAAGAAAATTGTAGTTGATGGAACCAGTTTAGATGAAGCCTTACTCAGTTATAAAAATACACCTATTGTTGGAATTGGAAAAACGCCAGCAGAAATGCTGATGGGCCGTAAACTACGTGACAAGTTGCCTACGACGAAATATGATTTGTCAGCCAATTATCAAAAAGGTGTTCGAGATAAGTTAAACAATCAATAAATATATCAAAAGAAATACTACGATCGAGGTGCAAGGGCGTTACCAGAGTTAAAAGAAGCAGACAATATAAACGTGCACAGGACAATTGAATGAAAATCGGGTATAGTAGAAACAGTCCTCTCGTCGCCACAATCTTATATAGTAACAGCAACCAGTGGTTATGAAATCCGAAGAAATAGAAGAGACTTACGCCAACAAGAGGAAGCTATTTCCAGTAATAGCAACGATAATGAGATAGAAGAAATGAACAACGACGGTAAGTCAAAAGAAGATGTGGATGAACAAACATCTTCACATAGACATGAAGATAAATCTAATTTGGTGGAAGAAAAAAGATGTAGTAGCAGACACAGAAGATTTTCAGCAAAATTCAAGGATTATTTGCTGACGAATTAAGTATTGCATTTTAATTAAATATATGTTGTATTATGTTCATGTTATTTCTACTTAGCTTGAATAAGGGAGGTATGATAATTATGTGTTCCTTGAGATACAGAAACACTTGCCTAATTCAATGTAATTATTAATGACATTAGAGCTTGTATTAAAGTTACGTTTATCTACTATACTGTGTGTCATTGAATGTATTGCTATGATATTTGGAGGTGTATGTTTTTACTGGGGTATTGTAGTTCCTGGAAGACAATTTTTGGGATGCTTGCTAGAATTCAATTTGAGATTGGAGGTTTGTGAAGGCTGTAAGGTTTTGATATTCTAACTTTTAAACTCAGGGTTGCGTATTATTGCTGTAATTTCTTGTTATAGATTCTAATAATCTATATTTTTCATATTTGTGAGGTTTGTTTTTACTGAAAGAAAAGAAAAACACAATCAGATTGATACGATTTTTATTTATGTTAGTTTTAATTATAATTTAGTTCAGAACTGTTAATTTATAAGAAGTTTTTAGACTTACTTGTTTGTGCATTGTGGGATGTCATTTGTGGGGGTTATGGATTTGAATGTCAGTTTGGCAGATGTATGAAAGAGTACTCATTGTCATGAGATTTATTTGTTTTTTTTTAAATGGGAATCAAGAGAGAAGACAAAAGAATGGAAAATTTGTTTAGTTAGTTACGACTCGTCTTTGTAAACAAAGACAGAGAATTTTATATCCTCTGGACGAAAAAAGAGGAAAAACGAGTTTAAAAGTAATGTAAAAGTGATTGTGAATATAAAAGAAAAAAATACAACTAATTATCAACGAATTGTGAAAAGTCCAGAAGAATAACAAGTATAAAGCGATCCAGAAAGTTTTTCCAGTTGGGATGGTGGTAAAACCAAGTTTAAAATAATATAAAACAGACCAGAGGAAGATTCAAACTAAAAGCTAGTGTTTGTGGTTACTTGAGGAACCTGCAAACTAGTGAAGTAGAAGTTGGACATTCATCGTTTGCTCGAGTGAAGGATATCCCAATAAGGAGACGTTAAGATAAGTGTTCTCTTTTTAAAGGACGATAGTATTTAGTAAAATTTATTTGATTTTTCGCAAATTTCATTAGAAAATTGATTTATTAAATAAAACCTTTTTTTTGTAACGTTGATATGTTTTGTGTTTATCCTATCTCAAATTTGTTTATTTATAACTTGTCTTACAAGCTAAATAACGACCCTGAGAAAGTTAATAAAGAGTCTCATAGAAAATATAATTTAGAATTGCGTGAATTGCGGGCATTTAGGGAATTGTTTTCTAGTAGGTACATGCACACGCATATCATTGCAGTATATAAATGGAATAACTCATGGCAAATATTACAAAAATTATGCTTTGTACCAAGTTAAGTTTATGCAGTGACTGAAAGAACGCTTACATTTCGTAGTACTAAGTAACGAGTTCTGTTATTCTACTGACTACTTCTGTTATGAATACAGTATGCTTTTGCACTATAAAACCAGCTTATTGTGGTTACTTGTTTGTCCAATGTTGTTGATTGTTGGTATTATTTGGATTTTAGTATCATTATACTTTTTTTACAACTAAAAACCATCACAAAAATACCTACAATTAACTATAAACATTATGTAAGAATGCAGAATAAATGTTTCATTTACTTGCATATTTCATTAATAAAAGTAAAGACGAAAGTAACTTATTAACCTAACCTTAGCAAATAAGTGTTGTATACAAAATAGGTGTCAAAAATGGTCAAGTAGGGATATAAATAATTATCAAACCGCGCCAAATTTGAAATATACCTTAAATTTTAAGTAATAAGAGGGCCATGTATGCGCAAATCTTACAAAGAGTCCGAAGATTGTCAAACTTTTAAGATGAATTTTTTATATAGACAAATGGTAGGAGTTGCAACACCATACTCTTCCTTACATCACTGTTGCACCTAATGTTCGGTAGTCCCAATATCGATATTATTGATATATCGATAATTGTTTTAAAATTACCGCTAGTCGATATTATCGATATACCGATAAATATTCCGAGCCCTGATATTTAATATCTACGTTCATATCATGATTAACTAATAACTCATTCTCTTGTATTACAACGTAACATCTATAATTAACAGTTTGGTGCCGATTAAATGTTTTTTATATTCATGAAAGGCACATTTTCCAGTAATAATTATTTGGTAAGGAGTTGCGATAATCCACTGGTTTATCTATTTTTTGAATTATCTTATAGTTGTCAAGCCTGAAGGACTACATGTTACATGTTTTGTTAGATATGAAAGACAATTTGTTTCACATAACAGTTCATTAGGGATTGAAAGTGGTATTGATTTTTTACAAAAATATTCATTATCTTTTAATTCGAGATACTGATTATCTGCTATGGGTATACCTTCTTTTTTAGAGTGAATGATTAGCCTAAAATGTGGTAAGATCATAGGAAAATTGTTATCGGGAGAAATGGGAATAGGAATTAATTTATACCTTAGGTATTTGATTTTTGTAATAAGAGGTATTTCAAAAATGAATGAAATTTCTTCATTGATTCGGTAGATTTTTACATCTATGATTTTTTCGTAATTAAGAATTTAGGTCTTATCGATAGGATATGGTAAAACGTAAAAGAAATATCATTTATATTAACAGCTAGGCTTCCGGGTTGGAGCCGCGTCATCGGTGCATGAACTGCCGACGTTTCGTCCCCGGTTGCACGGGACATCTTCAGGGCTGTGGTCACTTTGGGATCTGGAACACAACTGGAAAGATGTCCCGTGCAACCGAGGATGAAACGTCGGCAGTTGATGCACCGATGACGCGGCTCCAACCCGGAAGCTTAGATGTCGTTAAACAGAGTGTTTAAAATGTTTTTTGTTGTTTTAAAAGTTGTTTTTCATTTGTTTGTTTTGTTTAAAATTTCAGCAATTTTTCTGATTTATTGCCAAAATATGGAATTGACGCGTATTTTATTCTATCTGATGATATTTTTTGAATAGCTAATTTATAATCTTTCTTTTTAATTAGTATATGTATATTGCTATGATATTTAGAGGTGTTTGATTTGGCTGGAGTATTGTGATTCCTGGAGAGCAGTTTTTGAAATGCTTTCTGCAATTCTATTTGTGATTGGAGTTTTATGAACACTGTAAGGCTTTGATACTTTTAAACTCAGGGTTGCGTATTTTTGCTATAATTCTTGTTATAAACTCTAATAATTGTTATTGTTCATATGGTTTGTTTTTACTGAAAGAAAAGAAAAACACAACAGATTGATACGAATTTTATTTATGTTAATTGTAATTATAATTTAGTTTAGAATTGTTCAAAAGGTTTAATTTATAAGAAGTTTTAGAGTTACTTGATTTGTGCATCGATTAATGTCATTATGGATGTCAGTGTCAGTGTCAGTATTAATGGGCATGAGATTTACTTGTTTGTTAAAAAAATGGGAATCAAAGAAGGAAGACAAAAGATGGAGATTTTGTTTTGATTAGTTACGGCTGGTCTTTGTAAATAAATACAGAGAATTGAGATCCTCTGGAAGAAAAAAGAGGAAAAAACGAGTCTAAAAGCTATATAAAAGTAATTACGAGTATATAAGAACAAAATACAACGAAGTAACAACGAATTGAAAAAAAATCCAGAAGTATTACAAGAAAAAAGGTGATCGAGAAAGTTTCTTCGTTTGCGATGGTGGTAAGACCAAGTTGGAAATAATATAAAACAGAGCAGAAGAAGATTCAGAGTAAAGGCGAGTATTTGTGGTTACTTGAGAAACCAGCAGAGCGAAATAGAAGTTGGACACTCAGCGTTTTGCTCGAGCGAAAAATATCCTAATAAGGAGACGTTAAGATAAGTGTTCTATTTTTAAAAAAAGGACGATAGTAATTAGTAAAACTCATTTGATTTTTCGGAAAACACATTTAGAAATTCATTTATTAAATAAAACCTTATTTTGTAAAGTTGATATCGTTGTGTGTGTTTATTTCTATTAGAAATTAATTTAAATAACTTATTTTACAAGCTAAATAACGACCCTGAGAAAGTTAGAAGAGTGTCATAGAAAGTTTAATTTAATTGCGTGAATTGCAGACAGTTTATGGAATTGTTTTCTAGTAGTCACAAGACCACGCATATCATTGCAATATATAGAAAATTGCAGTCGTAGAGGTGTTGACGGTGAGAATAACATTATTTTTTTGTTTTGTTTGATATACCGCATTGCTATTGCTTTCGGTAGATAACCTTCCAAGACCTTTCGCAGTGATGAATATCTTAATTATTTTAACACTTCTCAACAGTAACATCGACATTGTAGTTACCACCGACCACAATTTTAAAAATTGAGAAATTAGGTAAAAAAGTACCGGGAAAATTTCAAACTTATCAAATATAATAACTAGTTCCGTTTGTTATTTATACTGATTTTGAAACGCTATTAAAACTATGATACTAACAAACCCGCTCCTTATAAAACCTTTACTGTTAAAACGTGCAAACATGAACCGTACTTGTTTGCGTACTATTTAAAATGTTTGCCTGGTGATTCTGTATCCAAATATAAAATTTATCGTGGAACGGATGCTGCTTTCGTTTTTCGAAACATTTAGAAGCCGATACTCACAATTTGTACAACAATCACTTAAAAAACGTTGTAGCGATGTCTGATCCTGATCGCGATCAACAGTTGCAGTTTAAAAATGCTACAGTTTGTTTTATATGTGAAAAACCGTTTGTAGAAAACGATTATGTTAAAGTCATTGTCACGTGACAGGTCGTTATCGGGGTGCAGCTCCTTACCAGTGCAATTTAAATTTTAAAGTTCCAAATTTTATTCCTATATTTTTTACAATTTAAGATATGATTCCCATCTGTTTGTTAAACAATGAGCTTTACAAAATGAACAGATTGGCGTCATCGCGCAGAATAAAGACAAATATGTTTCATTTAGTAAATATCTTTTAGTTGATGAAATTACAGAGCAACCGGGTAAGAAACGCAAAGTGTTTCTGCGTTTGCGATTTGTGGATGTTATACTTTTAGTATATATATTTTATTAGAATATTAAGAGGTTACAAGTATGTTATAAAATAATATAGGAGCGTCGATACATAACTGTGCACGAGTTGTACAGAAAAATCAAGATGGTTGTTATACGTGAACCTGGTTTCCGGTTACATACTATTTAAGGTGTATTCACATAACTTTGCTATTGCAACACAGATCCGTTCACATTACATTACGTTACTGCTACAACATCTCCTTTTTTTTCAAAGCTTACACTATAATAAACAATTAAGTTCTAACCAAACAAGATGAACTAAACTATAAAATAATCTTCTAAAATATGACATAAAGGTACATTACAAAACTTAAAAAATTAGGTAACATAATCTAAGAGAAATGACGGCTTTTTTATTACACGACCTGATCTTGTTTGAGGCAAGTGTGATCTTTGGCCCTCATCTTCCCTCTTTTCGCTGTTAATAATCTTAGGATTATTCACAGTTGTATTAGCACTTTAATGTCCACTAGCAACATTTTCTATATTATTGGTATTATTTATTTCACTGGGTTTATAATGCGGTAGAGTAGTTTTTTTTTTGTTAAATAAGAATTTAGTATGTCGTCAAACTCTTCATCAGCCCTCTATCACTATTTTCCTTAAAGTTATTTTTATTAAACTTTTTTAAAAATCTCCTATTTCTTATGTATGATTTTTTTTATCGGTTTCTACCAAATAAGATCGTGGTCGGGTTTGGTCAATGTTGACAACCTTTGAGGGTTCCCAATTTTTAGTTTGAGGATTATGCAACATAACCTTTTCATCTACTTCAAGAGGTTTCAGATTTTTGGTTCCCTGATCGTAATAAATTTCTTGTTTGTCTCGCCTCTGATTGAGGATTTGATTGTATTGCCCTGCATATTTAGGAGTAAGCAAATTTTCATTAACCGGAATTAGGGCTTTGGGACGACGACCAAACAAAAGTTGTGCTTTCATTTCTACAAGTTCGTGTCTATATGGTTTAATTAATATATTTACTTGTTTTTTTTTGTATTTGGCCAGCCTTCTTTTATTACTTTGGCCAATTCACTTAACTCGATATCATTTTTTGTTTCTAGTACTAACTTATCAAACTTTTGCTTACTAATACTTATATAATCTATAAGGTTCACTTGAGCCTCGATTTCGTTTTCATTTATGGAAAAATTTTGATCATCGTAACTAGATCTGGACAGTGTATCAGCTATATATAGATATTTACCCGGTTTGTAGGTGACTGTTAAATCATGCGGTTGTAAACTTATAAGTAGCCGTTGTAACCTGAGAGGGCACTTGTTCAAGGGTTTGTTAAAAATGGCTTCTAGTGGTTTGTGATCCGTTTCGACCAAAATTTTAGTACCATACACATATTGATGGAAAAGCTGGCACCCAAAAACAATTGCCAACAACTCCTTTTCAATTTGTGCGTACTTTCTTTGTGTTTCCGTCAGCGATTTTGAGGCATATGCTACCGGTCTATTATTTTCTAATATAACTGCACCAATACCCTTACTTGAGCTATCTACTGATAAAGTTATTTGTTGTTTCATGTCAAAATATGCTGGAACAGGTTGGCTCGATATTACTGTTTTCAAGTGTTTGAATTCCTTCTCATGGATAGTGGTCCATAGCCACTCAACTTTTTGTTTCATTAATTGCCTTACATTGTAAGTTAATTGCGAAAGATTCGGAATAAAACGTGACAAATAAGTAACCATGCCAAGAAATCTGCCCAATTCTTCCCTACTGGTTGGTATCTGAATTTGGTTTATAGCCTCTGTTTTGTCGGCATCAGGTGTAATTCCCTGTCCTGTTAAAATATGCCCAACATATTTAATTTTGTTCTATTTAAATCTGCATTTCTCTTTATTAAATTTAACACCCCGCTCTTTTGCTCTGGTGAGCACTTTTTGCAATATCTGATTATGATGCTGGTCCGTTTTTGAAAAAATTATAATATCATCGATATAAATTTTGAGCCCTTCTATGCCCATGAAAATATCTGCAAACGTTCTGTGAAAAATTTCAGGCGCATTGCATAGGCCATAGGGTAATCTTAAAAATCTATACCTTCCAAATGGTGTAGCAAAAGTTGTAAGATATGATGATTTCTCAGTTAGTTTAATTTGCCAAAAACCCTTGTTAGCATCTAATGTAGTATAAAATTTTGACCCCCCTAAATCATGCGTAAGGTCTTCAAATGTGGGTAATTTATAATACTCCCTACATATAGCTTTGTTTAACCCTTGTGGGTCTAGACAAATTCTTAGTTGATTATTGGGTTTATTTACTAGAACAATAGGGTTGACGAACTCAGTTGGCTCATCAACTTTGCAAATTACCTCATCGTTAACGATCCTATCCAACTCCAACTTAAGCTGATCTAATTGATTATATGGTATCTTTCTGCACGGAATTACTACAGGCTCATAATTCTCTACTAATTTAAATTCGCATGGTTGTGATTGAATGTTACCAAGGCCTGTGAATAAATCTGCGTGTTCTGTGATAATTTCATTAGTGTTAGAAATCTGAATTTGATCTATTTGGTTTATACTTAATAGTTCTAAATTTTTAATTGCTTTTATGCCTACTATAGGAGTTGCAGTTGTATTAGTGTCTGCTACGGCAAAAACTAATTTATTAATTTCATTGTTTGCACTAATTTGTAATTTGCAGCACCCTTTAGGTTTTAAAATTGAACCCTCATAATTCCTTACGATCATATTTGATGGAAACAAATAGCCAACTAGTCCTAGTTTTTCATAAACATGCAATGGTATCACATTAATTTGTGCCCCTGTATCTATTTTAAATTTAATAACCTTGTTACAATCAATTATTCTCAAATCTACAAGCCAATCACTATTATTTACATCCACAGTTATATCAGATTCTAATGACCCTAATACATATTCAGATTTTGAATTATTTGCAATTTGTTCCTGACTATCCTCAAAGTTTCCTAAGACAGTATTTACATTTCTAGCTTTACATACTGTAGCATAATGATTTTTTTTATTACATTTTGCGCATACCTTACTAAATGCTGAACAAAACCCTGGATTATGCGTGTAACCACATCTACTACAAGTTTGTTGATTTTGAGGACCGTTAAATTTCCTGGTTGAAGAAACTTCCCCTCGGTTTGCTTGCCAAGCTTGTCTGTTGTTACTTCCCTGGTTCCATCGTCTGTTAATTCCCTGGTTCCATTGTCTCGAAGCAGTGCGCTGCTGATAGTTCCCTTGCTTTGGCATCAGAGTAGTACCCTGTCGATCTTGCCGAAAACTGTGTATTTTTTTGAATGGTCCCGGTTCTGAAATTCTTTGCCTGCAACGCTCCTACTTCCAAGTTATTGGTTTCCTGTAGCTGCCTGATGTGTGTTTCGCTTTGTTCCGCTGCTTTGCAAATGTCGATGGCTTTCTCTAGTTTTAGGTCAGGTTCTCACAACAATCTGTTTTTTACATGACCCTCTTTTATTCCGCAAACTATTCTGTCACATATTAAACTGTCTTTTAGTGAACCGAAGTTACAATTGGACGCTATTTGCCTTAATTCTGTTAGATATGAGTCAAAGTTTCCTCCAGTTCTTTGACTACATGTGTTAAATTTATGACGTTCAACACTCGGGTTGATTTTTGGTAGAAAGTGTTCATCTAATTTGTTGCAGGATACCTATTTCTTTCCGGAAATTTTTTGCCTGCTGTTAATAAAATAAAATTTCTGGCGTAGAAACGGCCGGTGTAGAACTGGCCGGTGTAGAAACGGCGGCGATGAACTGGCGGCGAAGAACCGGCGCGGCGGCGTAGAAACGTCCTAGACCCTAATTTTACTTGGCTGTCAAAAGGTGAAATACAACATTTTAATGTAAATGAAGTTGGTAATAAATTTGAGAGGGGTTAAGTTTTAAAAGTAGATTTGCATTACCCACCGAAGTTCCATAGCCTCCATAATAAGTTACCTTTCTGTTCAGAACTTATAGGCCCCTCTTTTTCTAGAACATTTAGCTACCGAAATCTAAAAAATGTTTGTCGCACGGTTTAATTTTAAACAAAATACACAAAATTTTAAAATTTTGTTAGTCTCCTTGGTTAAAGCCGATTTCAACACAGAATTCCAAAAACAACCGCGAAACAGTTTTTAAAAAAACCATTGTAAATTTATGAACAATGCTATGTTTGAAAAAACTATGGAAAACGTAGACAACAGATGTAATGTAAAATTGCTTAGTCATTTGGAAAATCGTAGTAAAAAAATTGAAGTTGAAGCTTATATTGCTAAATCCGCAACCCTTGCAAACGCTGAGCATTTGCTGTGTCCCCACAACTTACAATACGGCAGACAACAGCTGCGGAGCATGACCTCCTGAAAAAGACCGGGGAGGTGTATGCTGAAGTTGTGGACGGCTACAGTGAGGAGCTGAGGAACGGGGAGAGTCTGGACGAGGAGGTCATCTTCCGGACCAAGCCGCAGGTGCTCAAGGAGCCGCTGGAGAAAAGACACTTCGACACTGTCGAAGTGCCGTTGATAAAATTTATACGGCGTTATGCGGATGCGTAGATGTGCCGCATAAAATACTATTTTTTATGTATATCGGCCACTGAGCCATCTTGTTAAAATAAAAAAAAGCTATATGTTTTAATGGTCTCACAAATAATTGAAAGTTAAAAGTTGTAGTTGTGTATTACCCATCAAATATATACAGAACAAGTAGAAGCAGATAGCATATAAAATGAAGTACAAATCATCAGACAACGTTAACGTAAGTTAGTTATATAAGTACAATGATATATAAAAAAAATGTGATGCAGATAAACAACTTAATTAATAATAACAAACTTAGAATAACTATAGTAACGTCACAGTAATCGTTGTTGGACTGATTAAGCACCTTCTTTGGCAAATCGAATTTTTTAGTTACCTACAATAGTTTACTAAGTAGTATCTATTGCGTACGTTGGATAATGGAATTTAACTTTAAAGTTTAGCAATCCAGTTTTGACGTGAGATTTCACAGGTATTTTAAATACGGGAATATCAGCCAAAGAAAAGTTCACCAGAGTATGCCGCGTTATATTAGACGCATTGCGATCGTATGTCACTGGCGCACTATTACAGTTGGGTGGCTGAAGTACATAGAAAACACTATCGTAAACAGCTGCTAGAGCGATTAAGTATTTTATAGGCACCATCTTTACAAGGCTGTAGACAACTGCGGAATGATGATGTAGGTACTATGTTAAGTGTAGCAACTTGTAAGTTACATACTCCACCACATCCTCAGCTTGTAAGTTACACTCCCCACCACATCCTACTAGCTTAAATGAGAAAAATAAATTTTAAAATGCCAGATGTGAGATTCAAACCCTCAACCCTTTCGGGACAGAGTCTTAAACCCAGTGCCATAGACTAAGCTAATCTGGCTTGCTGATAAAAGATCCGTTTAAAAGAATTTTAATGTTGGGCGGATGTAAGTTTGTCGAGACTTAGGTTTTCTGTAATAGCTGGAAACTGTAGTAAATTATGAAAATCACTTTCAGCATCTGGATCAACAAACACACAAGCACAATCTTATTAATAAAAGTAAAGTATAAATAAAATAAGTTTATTATTAAATAGATATACAATAATTACTAAATAGGAAAACTTAACATAAAGAAACGTCCAACGCGTTGTATAAGTCGTCGGACCATAATGATTTCGCGTTGTTTGAGAGGCTCGGTGATGTTGGTTGAACTCAGCCAGGAGGTGGGCTGGGGGATCAAATAAGATGGTCGCTTTAGCTGGTGGACTCACGGTCGGAGAACCAAGGAACCGTGTCCTCGTCATTGTCGATCTCGGTGATTAGTAGAGGGGCTAGGGGCGTCCGAGGGCAAAACTCCCATAAGAAATGTACAGGGCAAAAAGTTGCTACTTTACATCCGGTCTGGTTGTTATCTAGACCTTGAGTCAGGTGATAAGGAGTAACCGTCCACGTGTGGGCATCTAACCTAAGGTGTACATCCGGGTTGATGCTAGTCCCTGTGCTGATAAGGAGAACCGTTAAACCGCAACCCCTGAAAAAACCGTTGGTTCAAAAATGCGCGGCCTAAAAAATGTGATAAGGAGATTGACGGTGACGCGCGCCCCACCCCCCACCCCGAAGGGAGCGGCCCCCGAAGACGCCTTGGCCTTGTGTTTGAAAATGCATGCATTCTTATATGAAAAGGTGATTTTTAGCTGTAATTTCACTAATTTTACATGGGTTCTTATGGCAAAATAGCACAAATTTACCTAAATTTAGATGATCTTAGAGACAACCGGAAATGATGTTCTGTCGTCGGTACGTGTAACCTGTATTAAATTAAGGTGTGGGAGGAGCATCTTCAATGGTTAATCTAGACCAGCATATAAAAAACATTCGTGTATTTAAGAAAGTACTTCATAATAAAAGTAAAAAAGAACTACTATTGTTAGTGTTAAAAAAGTTCCAAAAAGATCAGGAAAAACTGAAATACGACATAACGCTTAGTTATATTATAATAAAACTCAGTCAACTTACGATATCTAACAATGTTTCGCCAAGCAGGTAAGAAATTTTTTGAGGATGCTTTAAATTATATATTTTTTAAATTGTATTTAATTAAAGATATTGAGTACCGTCCTAATTCATACCCTGAGAGGGAGTGCCCCAGCATTGACAAGGCATTGAAATCGTACGAAGATGCTCTGGAACGGGAACAGCGTATGTTGTCTGAAACGCAATTATGGCTGAATAAATCAAAGACCAAACAAGTTAGAATCGGATTAAGTCCGGCCCTGAATTTTACACCTACGGTCAAGATAGAAGACGCTCTGGGGCGTGGAGTGGTGTTTTCATCGGAAGATTTTGCAGTCTTGGTATCTATGAGCCCCGATTGGGAATCCCAACAAGCGCAAACTATTGGAGAGTGCAGTCTTACCTACATGTCGTATGCGAAGGCCATCATGATCTCCAAATCTTCATACAACGTCATATTGGGTTATAAAAGCTATAATCAGCTGTTAAAAATGGCCGATCTTATAATTGCCAGACTTAATTTATTACAAACTCAAGGCTTTAATGAATATTATAACACAATGATTCTAACAGGCACCAAAACAGATTTGAAAGATATATTAGATAAGGCTGTAAACGGGCATAACCGGTGCTGTATGTTGGAAATGTATTATATACACTCAGAAAAATTACTTAACGATATGAATCAAAGTTTGTTGTACTAATGTTTAAAATAAAGGAATAGGTGGTAAATTGTTGTATGCATTGTATTTATAAAACAGTGTAAGACTTGAAAAAAATATAATTATATTGATAAAGAAACTGTGGTTTTAATTGATGGAAATAATAAGGAAAATAAAACCAATACATATACGTTATCTGTTGCGGTTTACTGAACTAACATGATAACACAAAATGTTTAATTATGTAAAATTCTAGACACCAGAGATCATTCCAATTAGCATAATTTTTGGCGAGTTTCATTACAGATAATATCTAAAACAAATAATATTATATAGAATAATTTAGTTAATTCATAGAGGAAACAAGTTGAATGATAAGGCGTCGTAACCGCACTCACTGATAAGGCTTAAAATTATATTTAATGAATAAAGAAATAATTTTTCTTCGTAGGGAAATTAATTTAGACATGAGATCTTACATCTGTCGTAAAATGCCTAGGTATTTTGAACACTACTATAGTAGTATAGAATTGAGAAAAACGTTTAATATACTTGTCCTTATCTCATAAAGATTACAGCAATCTACTTTAGCAATAATACAGTCAATTTGTTAGTTAACAGAGGGCGCTAGTAGTATCATAACTTAAAATAAATACCTAATTCTTTATCTGAGCGCGAGCGTGATTAAAATTAAAAATTTTCAAAATAATGCAGTCGGGTTGTGCTTCGAAATACATGTATTCTTATGGGAAAATGTGACTTCTTCGGTGAAATTATACAAATTAACATTGTTTCTTATGGAAAAGTAACACAGATTCGTGGATTTTCACCAGAATTTAGAGAACATTTCTTTTCTCAAGTTGTAATTGATATCAACCAATGACAATCCAGTATTTACCAAATTAAAAATTTTCGCTTTAAGCATGAATAAATAGAAATAAATATTATTTATAGCTCTACTGATAAGCACCTATAATTGTTTCCTGCTTTTACTGATAACACCGTTGCTAATAACTCAACCTCGCAAAATTTCAAAAACTTTCTTAAGTAATGGATTCATAATTGTCGTTTGTATCCAAATGTTCCCAGGGCCCAAACAGGTCTAGAATGCTTAGCACGATAAGTAACAAGCCTTATTAAAAGTCATTGTATCCATATGGATACAGCATGCCTTACAGGGTTAAGAGTCCATTAAACAACATGGATAAGTCTGTTTGTAGCTATAACAATTCTGTCATTTGTTATGTCCTATCTGAAAAAAATAAAAATGATTACTGTTTTTCTTTTGTAATTTTTGTAAGGGGGCCTACAGCAGAAGTTCTTTAAAGGGAAGTGATAATTAGCTTTTTATAAAAACCATACTGTACTGTTGAATACGGGGTCCTGTAGGTAAATTACTGAAAAGGCAACTTTTTTAAATTATAAATATTCTCTAAACATTAACGACACCTCCAAACCCCATTTGTTAGGAGGGGTACCCCCTTCCGGGGGCACCTGATGTTAGCCCCGCTAAAATTTAACCGTTTTAACCCAGCTGTAAAAATACAAATTTATTTAATTTTTATGTTATCTACCTATAGAGAAAAATATCTTACCAAGAAACCCATAGGGCAGACGGGAAATCCCTATCCTTGAAGACCTTATACAAACTTTTGTAATTCATAATGGTCATATTTTTAGTGATCATTTTCTTAAGTCGTTGGGGGGGCGGGGGTTCATCATCCTCGAAGACAAGTACCGTGGACTCCAATAAAATTTTTAATTATTAATTTAAAATATTAAAATTATAGTGCTTGGACGGTTGCCTACCCACTCAGGGTCTCATGACGTCATCATTAACTTAATGGGTTACTTGGAGCGCTTTCTTAAAAATGTATAAGTATTCCTTACGAACGTCCAACATAGCTTTCTTAATAATACTGGTTAAGTTCAGCATTATTAAATGCATAATTATTATTTGTTTATAAAAAATACTACATAATCAATAGCTAAAAACTACACTGATGTTAATTAATTTCATGGGGGAAAATATCAAAAAACCGATCTCAACACAAACATCAAATGCGGATCCCTGTAATTAAACAATAGTCGTGAGAAAAGGCCTTGCAAGCTACAACAAATTAAAACATTTACACCCAACCGAATTCAGGTATTTCAGATCAGAATAATCCTGAAGTTACTGTTTAGTTTTACCGAGGGCTTCTCAGAGAAAACTCTGAAACTCGTTTTCTTGTAACCCTCTAAAATTTGTATACAAAACGGTTCAATGAAATAAATTAAAATAGGAAGTCAGATAAAATTATTATCTACCATGAGAGGATACCCAGGGTAACATCCCCTGCAAACCTTCCCAACTTATCTATCTTATTGACCGTACTTAGCGGCTGTATGTAGCGGTACCTATTAATAATATAAATACTTTTGCAGGCAAGACCTTAATTATAACATTAGCCTACTTGCTAATTTGGTTATAAGCGGGCTTAATAAGCTTTAATTTGTAACGGGATGAAGTTGCCTTCATTTGGAACTTGTTCAAATCTGCACCAATAGATTTCAATCAGCTGTTTTATATGGCTAAGGCTCTCAAGCAAGCACTCGAGAACGGTCTCAAAATTTCGAAAATCCACAGAATTTTAAAATTTAAGCAGTCACCCTGGATGAATTCCTACATTGAACTAAATACGCGCATGCGTCAGAGCGCTAGGAACGATTTTGAAAAGAATTTTTACAAACTTATGAATAATGCTGCGTTTGGTAAAACAATGAAAGACATGCGCAAGCGCAAGATAATAAAACTCGTAAGCAAGTGGGACGGCAGGTATTCCGCCAAAGTACGGATTGCATCACCATATTTCCACAGCCGACTTATATTAAACGAAGATCTGGTTATTATCGAACTAAATAAAACTGAAGTGAAAATGTGTAAACCTATTTACGTTGGTATGAGCGTGCTAGACATATCTAAAACAAAGTTGTACGAGTTCCATTACGATTACATGCTTCCAAAATACGGGGATGATTGTAAAGTGCTCTATACCGGCACCGACTTATTTATCACATAGGATGTCGAGACATCTATGAAGATATGAAAGCGGCCATTGACCGCTTTGATACTAGTGGATATCAGCCTGGAAATTCCTATGGAATTCCGCTTGTAAATAAGAAAATACCTGGACTGATGAAAGATGAACACAATGGGGAAATACTGACCGAATTTGTGGATTTACGTGCTAAAATGTATAGTGAAAGAGTGAACGGTAAAGATGCAGGTAAAAAAAAAACGAAGGGGGGTGTAGGGTTACGTGGTTAAACAAACATTAACTTTTAACGACTATGTAAAGTGTTTACACGACAGTGAAATATCTATTGAAACAACAAAATACTATTAGATCTATAGGACATAATGTATATAGTTTAAGGCAAACTAAAATAGCTTTAATTCCGCGTGATAACAAGCGGCGATTGTTACCGCAAACGACCTTGGGGCCATTATAGCCTGATGAATCATTGATAAGTTTTGTATATATATTTACGTGTATATTTACATAAATAAAAATCAATGTTATAATGTTTGTCTTTTATTGTATAACTGCATACATTTTATTATTTGAAAACAACATTTTTCGGGAGCGAAAACCAATCTGTGCCAAGAGCATGAGGCATGCAGCGTGGGATATTATTTCAAGCATGATTATGACGGTTCGTTATCTTTTTACCGGAGTTACCGCGGACCCGAGTGTATGAAATGGTTCGTTAAGGAGCTGAGACAGATAGTCGAGGACGTTGAACCTGTTCATTAGGCCCCCGCAACCTATGAAATCAACATCGCAACAAGAGCGGGATTTTCAAGCTTCAACAGAGTGCTACATTTGCAAGAAGCCTTTTACCGTCGAGGACATTCCCGTGCGTGATCACGACCGTTTAACATCCGACTTCCGGGGCGCGGCCCACGAGTCCTGTAATCTCAATTTTAAAGACAGTAAAGTTATTCCGGTTGTGTTTCACAATTTAAGCGGGGTGCGACTCTCATTTCTTAATTCGAGGCGTGGCAGAAGAAATCGAGGGAAGCACCTACCTGTTACCCGTAAATAAAGAAAAGTACATTTCCTTTACGAAATCCGTGAAGGATAGTGAAATAAATTTAAGATTTATAGACTCATGTAGATTTATGTCCAGCAGCTTAGAACAGCTGGCATCATACTTGGACAATCTAAAAAATTGTGCGGAAAGAGTTTGCAGACTTGGGCGAAGCCAAGTTCCGGATTCTAGCGTGTAAAGGTGTATTCCCATACGATTATGTGACGTCATGGGAAAAAATTGACGAGCCACATCTACCATCTATAAAAAATTTTGAAAATAAAACTAGGTACGGCCGACCTAAAAGGGTTGGACCACCCCGATCAGGAAGAGATACTTTAAAAACACCTGTTACACCTCATATTCCTTAGACGCAGCCCATTACGTAAGTGTGCTAGCCCTAACGTGGGATGCCATGCTGAAATACACAGGTGTTGAACTAGAGCTGCTAACCGATATTAATATGCTTCTCTTTGGGGGAGCGTGGTATTAGAGGTGGGGTTAGCCAGTGCAGCACAGGTATGCCAAGGCCAACAAAAAAATACACGCCCGACTATGACCCCTAACAGCAGACAAATTACCTGATGTACTATGATGTAAACAATCTGTATGGATGGGATAATGTCCGTATATATGCCTTATGGAAAATTCGAATGGTGTTACAATGCTCAACTGGACGTCACACAAGTGCCTGATGATTCACCTGTGGGGTACATGTTGGAGGTCGACCTTGAATACCAGGTCCCCTTGCACGATCGGCATAAAGACCTACCGTTCTGTCCTCAAAGAATGATACCGCCCGGAGGCACTGAAAAGAAACTGCTAACAACACTTTACTCTAAGGAGCGTTACGTCATCCACTATAGGGCTCTCAAGCAAGCTCATAAACATGGGCCGTTTTGACCTAATTCTGTACGATGTATAATATGCTGGTCTTCAGGTGGTGGAAAAACAGAATGTCTGTTAAGTTTAATCAAGTCTGAAAACGGTTTAAAATTTCAAAATGTATTCATTTACTGCAAGTCACTGAACCAACACAAGTACCGGCACCTGGAACGCTTACTGAAGTCAATTGCCAGAATAGGGTATTACCCATACAGCGATAAGGAAGAGATAATATCAGCCAAGGATGTCTCTCAACATTCGTTAATGATATGCATGTGATAAGCAGGACGTTATGCGGGATTATTTTAGCATGGGCAAACATAGCGGCGTGGACTCGTTCTATCTCTGTCAGACGTACTCTAAAATACCCAAACAGCTGATACGCGATAACGCTAACATGATTGTTCTTTATAAACAAGATGTATTAAATTTAGAACATGTGTACAAAGACCACGTGGGTACAGATATGTCTTTCGATCATTTTCTAAAAACGTGCTCCACTTATGAAACGTACATTAATAGTGAAGGTGGGTGGGTACCTATTAGGCTCTGCTTGTGGAGTTCCACCCAAGCATCAGCTGTACAGGCACAGGTACGGAACAGGTAGGGGATAGGTATGGAACAGGTATGGGGTAGATCTGGAACAGGCATGGGGCAGGTCTGGAACAGGTAGGGGACAGGTATGGAACAGGTACGGAACAGGTATAAACAGGTCTGGAACAGGTACGGAACAGGTATAAACAGGTCTGGAACAGGTATAAACAGGTCTGGAACAGGTACGGAACAGGTATAAACAGGTCTGGAACAGGTATAAACAGGTCTGGAACAGGTACGGAACAGGTATAAACAGGTCTGGAACAGGTATAAACAGGTTTGGAACAGGTATAAGGTCTAGGCCTGTTATGTTCGGGAGGTACCTACTGTAATTAGCAAAGCAACTCATAACTTTAGCCATATTCATCACCCTCACATACCTCACAAGGACCTTATGTAGAGACAGTTAGAGCTTTGCTCTCTGGTGGGTAACTTACCATAACAGTTGTTGAGATCAAGGCATGGGCGTGTTAAATGATCTTCTAATTTTTAAGACGTTAAGAAGCCCTCTTAAAATTTTCATTAGGATCGAAATGAGCGGGTCATACATGGAAACGATACTCAATAAGTGAATAAATAATTTGGTTTAATAGTACAAGGGTAATCAGAATACTGAACAGGTGTTAAGCTGGAAATAAGTGCAAGATTAATGAAACCTGAAAACATAAGATTATATACACATATAAAAATCCATACTGTACTGTTGAATACGGGATTCTACAAGCAGGCTACTGAAAAGTCAACATTTTAAATTATAAATATTCTCCAGACAGTAACACTACCTCCAAACCCTGTTTGTTTGGAGGGGTACCCTCCTTCCGGGGGGCACCTATTGTTAACACCATAGAACAGTGGACCAACATGGTCTTTAAGCAAAATTCAGAGGATTCTTGACAAGTTGCAAAAAGTGCTTAAATGGCTTACGCTTAAAAATTCACTACATGCACCACGGTGTCACCGAATGATAACACCTGTCGAACGATATCCAGCTCGAGGGCTTTAGCCCGAGAGATGGATTTCATCGTTCTCCGAGCGTAATCATTCGGTAACGCCGTGGTGCATGTAGTGAATTTTTAAGCGTAAGCCATTTAAGCACTTTTTGCAACTTGTCAAGAATCCTCTGAATTTTGCTTAAAGACCATGTTGGTCCACTGTTCTATGGTGTTAACAATAGGTGCCCCCCGGAAGGAGGGTACCCCTCCAAACAAACAGGGTTTGGAGGTAGTGTTACTGTCTGGAGAATATTTATAATTTAAAATGTTGACTTTTCAGTAGCCTGCTTGTAGAATCCCGTATTCAACAGTACAGTATGGATTTTTATATGTGTATATAATCTTATGTTTTCAGGTTTCATTAATCTTGCACTTATTTCCAGCTTAACACCTGTTCAGTATTCTGATTACCCTTGTACTATTAAACCAAATTATTTATTCACTTATTGAGTATCGTTTCCATGTATGACCCGCTCATTTCGATCCTAATGAAAATTTTAAGAGGGCTTCTTAACGTCTTAAAAATTAGAAGATCATTTAACACGCCCATGCCTTGATCTCAACAACTGTTATGGTAAGTTACCCACCAGAGAGCAAAGCTCTAACTGTCTCTACATAAGGTCCTTGTGAGGTATGTGAGGGTGATGAATATGGCTAAAGTTATGAGTTGCTTTGCTAATTACAGTAGGTACCTCCCGAACATAACAGGCCTAGACCTTATACCTGTTCCAAACCTGTTTATACCTGTTCCAGACCTGTTTATACCTGTTCCGTACCTGTTCCAGACCTGTTTATACCTGTTCCAGACCTGTTTATACCTGTTCCGTACCTGTTCCAGACCTGTTTATACCTGTTCCAGACCTGTTTATACCTGTTCCGTACCTGTTCCAGACCTGTTTATACCTGTTCCGTACCTGTTCCATACCTGTCCCCTACCTGTTCCAGACCTGCCCCATGCCTGTTCCAGATCTACCCCATACCTGTTCCATACCTATCCCCTACCTGTTCCGTACCTGTGCCTGTACAGCTGATGCTTGGGTGGAACTCCACAAGCAGAGCCTAATAGGTACCCACCCACCTTCACTATTAATGTACGTTTCATAAGTGGAGCACGTTTTTAGAAAATGATCGAAAGACATATCTGTACCCACGTGGTCTTTGTACACATGTTCTAAATTTAATACATCTTGTTTATAAAGAACAATCATGTTAGCGTTATCGCGTATCAGCTGTTTGGGTATTTTAGAGTACGTCTGACAGAGATAGAACGAGTCCACGCCGCTATGTTTGCCCATGCTAAAATAATCCCGCATAACGTCCTGCTTATCACATGCATATCATTAACGAATGTTGAGAGACATCCTTGGCTGATATTATCTCTTCCTTATCGCTGTATGGGTAATACCCTATTCTGGCAATTGACTTCAGTAAGCGTTCCAGGTGCCGGTACTTGTGTTGGTTCAGTGACTTGCAGTAAATGAATACATTTTGAAATTTTAAACCGTTTTCAGACTTGATTAAACTTAACAGACATTCTGTTTTTCCACCACCTGAAGACCAGCATATTATACATCGTACAGAATTAGGTCAAAACGGCCCATGTTTATGAGCTTGCTTGAGAGCCCTATAGTGGATGACGTAACGCTCCTTAGAGTAAAGTGTTGTTAGCAGTTTCTTTTCAGTGCCTCCGGGCGGTATCATTCTTTGAGGACAGAACGGTAGGTCTTTATGCCGATCGTGCAAGGGGACCTGGTATTCAAGGTCGACCTCCAACATGTACCCCACAGGTGAATCATCAGGCACTTGTGTGACGTCCAGTTGAGCATTGTAACACCATTCGAATTTTCCATAAGGCATATATACGGACATTATCCCATCCATACAGATTGTTTACATCATAGTACATCAGGTAATTTGTCTGCTGTTAGGGGTCATAGTCGGGCGTGTATTTTTTTGTTGGCCTTGGCATACCTGTGCTGCACTGGCTAACCCCACCTCTAATACCACGCTCCCCCAAAGAGAAGCATATTAATATCGGTTAGCAGCTCTAGTTCAACACCTGTGTATTTCAGCATGGCATCCCACGTTAGGGCTAGCACACTTACGTAATGGGCTGCGTCTAAGGAATATGAGGTGTAACAGGTGTTTTTAAAGTATCTCTTCCTGATCGGGGTGGTCCAACCCTTTTAGGTCGGCCGTACCTAGTTTTATTTTCAAAATTTTTTATAGATGGTAGATGTGGCTCGTCAATTTTTTCCCATGACGTCACATAATCGTATGGGAATACACCTTTACACGCTAGAATCCGGAACTTGGCTTCGCCCAAGTCTGCAAACTCTTTCCGCACAATTTTTTAGATTGTCCAAGTATGATGCCAGCTGTTCTAAGCTGCTGGACATAAATCTACATGAGTCTATAAATCTTAAATTTATTTCACTATCCTTCACGGATTTCGTAAAGGAAATGTACTTTTCTTTATTTACGGGTAACAGGTAGGTGCTTCCCTCGATTTCTTCTGCCACGCCTCGAATTAAGAAATGAGAGTCGCACCCCGCTTAAATTGTGAAACACAACCGGAATAACTTTACTGTCTTTAAAATTGAGATTACAGGACTCGTGGGCCGCGCCCCGGAAGTCGGATGTTAAACGGTCGTGATCACGCACGGGAATGTCCTCGACGGTAAAAGGCTTCTTGCAAATGTAGCACTCTGTTGAAGCTTGAAAATCCCGCTCTTGTTGCGATGTTGATTTCATAGGTTGCGGGGGCCTAATGAACAGGTTCAACGTCCTCGACTATCTGTCTCAGCTCCTTAACGAACCATTTCATACACTCGGGTCCGCGGTAACTCCGGTAAAAAGATAACGAACCGTCATAATCATGCTTGAAATAATATCCCACGCTGCATGCCTCATGCTCTTGGCACAGATTGGTTTTCGCTCCCGAAAAATGTTGTTTTCAAATAATAAAATGTATGCAGTTATACAATAAAAGACAAACATTATAACATTGATTTTTATTTATGTAAATATACACGTAAATATATATACAAAACTTATCAATGATTCATCAGGCTATAATGGCCCCAAGGTCGTTTGCGGTAACAATCGCCGCTTGTTATCACGCGGAATTAAAGCTATTTTAGTTTGCCTTAAACTATATACATTATGTCCTATAGATCTAATAGTATTTTGTTGTTTCAATAGATATTTCACTGTCGTGTAAACACTTTACATAGTCGTTAAAAGTTAATGTTTGTTTAACCACGTAACCCTACACCCCCCTTCGTTTTTTTTTTACCTGCATCTTTACCGTTCACTCTTTCACTATACATTTTAGCACGTAAATCCACAAATTCGGTCAGTATTTCCCCATTGTGTTCATCTTTCATCAGTCCAGGTATTTTCTTATTTACAAGCGGAATTCCATAGGAATTTCCAGGCTGATATCCACTAGTATCAAAGCGGTCAATGGCCGCTTTCATATCTTCATAGATGTCTCGACATCCTATGTGATAAATAAGTCGGTGCCGGTATAGAGCACTTTACAATCATCCCCGTATTTTGGAAGCATGTAATCGTAATGGAACTCGTACAACTTTGTTTTAGATATGTCTAGCACGCTCATACCAACGTAAATAGGTTTACACATTTTCACTTCAGTTTTATTTAGTTCGATAATAACCAGATCTTCGTTTAATATAAGTCGGCTGTGGAAATATGGTGATGCAATCCGTACTTTGGCGGAATACCTGCCGTCCCACTTGCTTACGAGTTTTATTATCTTGCGCTTGCGCATGTCTTTCATTGTTTTACCAAACGCAGCATTATTCATAAGTTTGTAAAAATTCTTTTCAAAATCGTTCCTAGCGCTCTGACGCATGCGCGTATTTAGTTCAATGTAGGAATTCATCCAGGGTGACTGCTTAAATTTTAAAATTCTGTGGATTTTCGAAATTTTGAGACCGTTCTCGAGTGCTTGCTTGAGAGCCTTAGCCATATAAAACAGCTGATTGAAATCTATTGGTGCAGATTTGAACAAGTTCCAAATGAAGGCAACTTCATCCCGTTACAAATTAAAGCTTATTAAGCCCGCTTATAACCAAATTAGCAAGTAGGCTAATGTTATAATTAAGGTCTTGCCTGCAAAAGTATTTATATTATTAATAGGTACCGCTACATACAGCCGCTAAGTACGGTCAATAAGATAGATAAGTTGGGAAGGTTTGCAGGGGATGTTACCCTGGGTATCCTCTCATGGTAGATAATAATTTTATCTGACTTCCTATTTTAATTTATTTCATTGAACCGTTTTGTATACAAATTTTAGAGGGTTACAAGAAAACGAGTTTCAGAGTTTTCTCTGAGAAGCCCTCGGTAAAACTAAACAGTAACTTCAGGATTATTCTGATCTGAAATACCTGAATTCGGTTGGGTGTAAATGTTTTAATTTGTTGTAGCTTGCAAGGCCTTTTCTCACGACTATTGTTTAATTACAGGGATCCGCATTTGATGTTTGTGTTGAGATCGGTTTTTTGATATTTTCCCCCATGAAATTAATTAACATCAGTGTAGTTTTTAGCTATTGATTATGTAGTATTTTTTATAAACAAATAATAATTATGCATTTAATAATGCTGAACTTAACCAGTATTATTAAGAAAGCTATGTTGGACGTTCGTAAGGAATACTTATACATTTTTAAGAAAGCGCTCCAAGTAACCCATTAAGTTAATGATGACGTCATGAGACCCTGAGTGGGTAGGCAACCGTCCAAGCACTATAATTTTAATATTTTAAATTAATAATTAAAAATTTTATTGGAGTCCACGGTACTTGTCTTCGAGGATGATGAACCCCCGCCCCCCCAACGACTTAAGAAAATGATCACTAAAAATATGACCATTATGAATTACAAAAGTTTGTATAAGGTCTTCAAGGATAGGGATTTCCCGTCTGCCCTATGGGTTTCTTGGTAAGATATTTTTCTCTATAGGTAGATAACATAAAAATTAAATAAATTTGTATTTTTACAGCTGGGTTAAAACGGTTAAATTTTAGCGGGGCTAACATCAGGTGCCCCCGGAAGGGGGTACCCCTCCTAACAAATGGGGTTTGGAGGTGTCGTTAATGTTTAGAGAATATTTATAATTTAAAAAAGTTGCCTTTTCAGTAATTTACCTACAGGACCCCGTATTCAACAGTACAGTATGGTTTTTATAAAAAGCTAATTATCACTTCCCTTTAAAGAACTTCTGCTGTAGGCCCCCTTACAAAAATTACAAAAGAAAAACAGTAATCATTTTTATTTTTTTCAGATAGGACATAACAAATGACAGAATTGTTATAGCTACAAACAGACTTATCCATGTTGTTTAATGGACTCTTAACCCTGTAAGGCATGCTGTATCCATATGGATACAATGACTTTTAATAAGGCTTGTTACTTATCGTGCTAAGCATTCTAGACCTGTTTGGGCCCTGGGAACATTTGGATACAAACGACAATTATGAATCCATTACTTAAGAAAGTTTTTGAAATTTTGCGAGGTTGAGTTATTAGCAACGGTGTTATCAGTAAAAGCAGGAAACAATTATAGGTGCTTATCAGTAGAGCTATAAATAATATTTATTTCTATTTATTCATGCTTAAAGCGAAAATTTTTAATTTGGTAAATACTGGATTGTCATTGGTTGATATCAATTACAACTTGAGAAAAGAAATGTTCTCTAAATTCTGGTGAAAATCCACGAATCTGTGTTACTTTTCCATAAGAAACAATGTTAATTTGTATAATTTCACCGAAGAAGTCACATTTTCCCATAAGAATACATGTATTTCGAAGCACAACCCGACTGCATTATTTTGAAAATTTTTAATTTTAATCACGCTCGCGCTCAGATAAAGAATTAGGTATTTATTTTAAGTTATGATACTACTAGCGCCCTCTGTTAACTAACAAATTGACTGTATTATTGCTAAAGTAGATTGCTGTAATCTTTATGAGATAAGGACAAGTATATTAAACGTTTTTCTCAATTCTATACTACTATAGTAGTGTTCAAAATACCTAGGCATTTTACGACAGATGTAAGATCTCATGTCTAAATTAATTTCCCTACGAAGAAAAATTATTTCTTTATTCATTAAATATAATTTTAAGCCTTATCAGTGAGTGCGGTTACGACGCCTTATCATTCAACTTGTTTCCTCTATGAATTAACTAAATTATTCTATATAATATTATTTGTTTTAGATATTATCTGTAATGAAACTCGCCAAAAATTATGCTAATTGGAATGATCTCTGGTGTCTAGAATTTTACATAATTAAACATTTTGTGTTATCATGTTAGTTCAGTAAACCGCAACAGATAACGTATATGTATTGGTTTTATTTTCCTTATTATTTCCATCAATTAAAACCACAGTTTCTTTATCAATATAATTATATTTTTTTCAAGTCTTACACTGTTTTATAAATACAATGCATACAACAATTTACCACCTATTCCTTTATTTTAAACATTAGTACAACAAACTTTGATTCATATCGTTAAGTAATTTTTCTGAGTGTATATAATACATTTCCAACATACAGCACCGGTTATGCCCGTTTACAGCCTTATCTAATATATCTTTCAAATCTGTTTTGGTGCCTGTTAGAATCATTGTGTTATAATATTCATTAAAGCCTTGAGTTTGTAATAAATTAAGTCTGGCAATTATAAGATCGGCCATTTTTAACAGCTGATTATAGCTTTTATAACCCAATATGACGTTGTATGAAGATTTGGAGATCATGATGGCCTTCGCATACGACATGTAGGTAAGACTGCACTCTCCAATAGTTTGCGCTTGTTGGGATTCCCAATCGGGGCTCATAGATACCAAGACTGCAAAATCTTCCGATGAAAACACCACTCCACGCCCCAGAGCGTCTTCTATCTTGACCGTAGGTGTAAAATTCAGGGCCGGACTTAATCCGATTCTAACTTGTTTGGTCTTTGATTTATTCAGCCATAATTGCGTTTCAGACAACATACGCTGTTCCCGTTCCAGAGCATCTTCGTACGATTTCAATGCCTTGTCAATGCTGGGGCACTCCCTCTCAGGGTATGAATTAGGACGGTACTCAATATCTTTAATTAAATACAATTTAAAAAATATATAATTTAAAGCATCCTCAAAAAATTTCTTACCTGCTTGGCGAAACATTGTTAGATATCGTAAGTTGACTGAGTTTTATTATAATATAACTAAGCGTTATGTCGTATTTCAGTTTTTCCTGATCTTTTTGGAACTTTTTTAACACTAACAATAGTAGTTCTTTTTTACTTTTATTATGAAGTACTTTCTTAAATACACGAATGTTTTTTATATGCTGGTCTAGATTAACCATTGAAGATGCTCCTCCCACACCTTAATTTAATACAGGTTACACGTACCGACGACAGAACATCATTTCCGGTTGTCTCTAAGATCATCTAAATTTAGGTAAATTTGTGCTATTTTGCCATAAGAACCCATGTAAAATTAGTGAAATTACAGCTAAAAATCACCTTTTCATATAAGAATGCATGCATTTTCAAACACAAGGCCAAGGCGTCTTCGGGGGCCGCTCCCTTCGGGGTGGGGGGTGGGGCGCGCGTCACCGTCAATCTCCTTATCACATTTTTTAGGCCGCGCATTTTTGAACCAACGGTTTTTTCAGGGGTTGCGGTTTAACGGTTCTCCTTATCAGCACAGGGACTAGCATCAACCCGGATGTACACCTTAGGTTAGATGCCCACACGTGGACGGTTACTCCTTATCACCTGACTCAAGGTCTAGATAACAACCAGACCGGATGTAAAGTAGCAACTTTTTGCCCTGTACATTTCTTATGGGAGTTTTGCCCTCGGACGCCCCTAGCCCCTCTACTGTGATTGATGAATTGTTAGGAACGGTAAAGTCCGGCACTACACGATCTACAATATATGTAAGCGTTGGTAAGCTCCATATGTTGTTGGAATACTGTAGATCGGTGTACTGCCGAAGAAGGCCCGTCTCAAGTAAACCGTAGAAACAGTTATCCTCAGCTTTATTGGAGATAACTCCTCCCAGCGGTTTAAGTCGAACATGAAGTACCCAACCGGTCCAGAAACAAATCCGCGGAGCAGCTGCTCCAACTCTACAGTGATTTTACAATACGGTCCCTTACCTCGCTCCAACGAACACTCACCGCAAGGTAATTCGACTCATTTATCTCCACGCAACAAATGCGGCCTACAACCCAAAATAAAACCTGGAATAGTATTGTGTTTACGCGAAAGTTGAACTAACATTGGTATCACAACTAAAATTAAAGAGTATAAATGTGGAGAAACAACCTTGTACAGGTGGTTGGCCTTGACCTTGAAAATATCTCGAATTCCATTTTGCAAAAACGTCGTAGGTCAAAAACGTCAACATTGATGCGTAATTAATTTTTGTTTAAGCATGTAAAATAAATACAAAAACGTTTGACTTTGAAAGGGAAATAATGGGTAGAAATTTAAAAAAATACAAAAACGTTTGACTTTGAAATGGAAATAATCGGTAGAAATTCAAAAATAAATACAAAGACGTTTGAGTTTTTAATGTAACTAATGGACAGAACAGAAGTATCAAAAAAAATACAAAGACGTTCGACTTTGATAGGCAAATAATAGGTAGAAATTCAAAAATAAATACAAAGACTTTCGACCTTGTAATGTAAGTGATGGTCAAAATTCACACATTTGTTTTGTAACTAAATCTAAAATTGCAGTTTTTGCTTGTAAAAGTTTAGAACTTTTTAATTTGACCGTTTTTGCAGCCAAAAATTTGAGGAACTTTTTTGCATTTTTCGCTCTTCTTCGACAGCTCACGCTGCGTTCTTCGCGAATTCCGCTCGCAGAGCTCAAGCTGTCGGCAAAGAGCGCAGCTCGAACTGCCGGAGAAGAGCGCAGCTCGAGCTGTCGGCGAAAAGCGCAGCTCGTGCTGCAAATGCAAATGCAAACAAAAAATTGCGCAACATTTGTGTCAAAACTTTCAGGGACGACCTTAACCCTAAAAAAATCAACCTGTCCGGCCATTTAGACATAAAAAAAAGTGCAACTTCTCAGGAGCGTCAGTTACAGTTCTGAAATCGTTAAGATGAAACCTACCGTATGTTCTTTTTGTAAAGTGTGCTGTGGTGTTGTGCTGAAGAAAAACCGTTTTAGTCAGTTACAGTTAAACAAGTTCTCGAAAATGTGCTTTGTGTGTTTCCACAACTGAGCGCGGAGAGATCCTCTCAGGTATGTGATGTAGTATCTAAACCTAATTCTGCTGTATTATGCTTCTATTATGGTTAGACCCTCAAAAACATAAGTATTTCAAATGAAGGGGTTGAAAATGTCGGCGCAAGCAGTGATGGCCATTCAGTATTGCGCGAAATATTCTCAAAAATACGCAAAAAGCATATAAAAGTTTTGATTTTAAGAAACACATTGAATTACAGTCATTGAACAATGTTGCACCATTGAATAAAGAGCCTGGAATTATTGAAATGATTAACAGCAGCGAGTCGCAAGAATCATTCTGCAGTCAGGAAAATCTTACGACTAGCACGTAAATTGATACAAGTCTACAAGAAATAGATTATGTTCATGTTCTACGAAGTCATGATGGGGTTTCCAAATTAAACGCATTAAAATTCGGCACATTTCTAGCGTGGAGAAAGTGCAAGATTGTTCGATAGATGTTTATGAAATTTGTATTGATAAAGAGGGACTAAAATGTATCGATATCCTTTGTTAATTTTTGCGTATGGTATCATTTCCACCAAATCGGCTTGGAACAAATCATTCAACCCCTTGATAATAACAAGTCGCCCTTTAAAATTTTTTCTAGCTGATTTATGCAATTCTTCGACAACGTTTTTCTTAACGTTCATGTTTAAGTGATGTATTCTCCTGTCGTAGTTGGCATTTAAGAAGTAACATATACGTCATATAAATGTCCCCCTTACTAATATTCCCAAGTTTAAATCGCAAAACATCGCCGTACTGTAATGTTAAGCGAACAGCGTTCTTCACTAGAACATCTTTAATATACACCTTTACAGCATCTATAGTTTTACACTCTGGCAGACCAGTTCCTGACTTAGCGGGAATGTGTACTCCGTTTGTCCTCTTCCAACGTTATAGAAACCATCATCAACTCTTCTAAATGCTATTACGGACAATGGCACTTCGTAATACAACTCCGATATATTTTCGACTTTCATAAAAACATGATTCGAATACACTCGATAGCGAGAATCACGGACAGCTGACAGCATAATTCTCGGAAGTTGTGAGTTCGTGACCCTGAAGTCTTTAATACGCAGATACTTCTATCCTCTTTTAGCTTGTGTAATATAAATTTTACCGCAAGGAGCTTTTTATTTCACTCTTATTCATTTAAAGGCCTTTTAAGTCGGCGGCTTTATTCGGTGGCGTATAGCTGAATTGGGGACTAACAACCAAATGACCCTCGCATAGATTCATTTAATGCGCGCAAAATACTCAAACATTCAAACGTTTTCGGATCCTGCGGCAGCTCTTTATTAAACGTTCTCGCATAGAAATCTCATACAAAAGTTAACTATAAAGTATTTTTTAAATATTATAGTATACATATATGTTATGTACTCAAACAAAAAGTAATTATTTATTTTTTCTTATTTCATTGGGAGGTCAATGACCATTTGACCCAATGGAGAAACCGCCACTGCTACATTAATCATATTTTCCTCAGCAAACTCGTTTTATTTCCTATAGAAAATGTATTCGATGGAAGATCCAACCGTACCCTATACTGAAAATCAAATGCACCCTCGGTGTCGCGTATCAACCTTTCAACATAATCTTTTGCCAATCCATCATACTGGTCTAAGTACTTATCAAACACTTCAGGTCTCAACAGTTCTTGGATGGTTCGTTCGGCTTCCAGTACACTTTGCTGAAGTTGTTTGTTGTTCTTCCCAAGTTTTATCATGCACTGTAATAAATTCATCCTGCGTTTCATCTACTGTTGAAAATTCTCCTGTGTCTTCCAAGTTCAGAAAGTTGGAAAACTTAGTCTGAGAAGTTAAAAGCGTAGAGGAGTGGACTCAATCAAGTCTTTCGACTCTAGCAACGATTCTTTCAGTTCGATAATCTCAATTTTTTTTTATATCCCTAGTTTGACGACCTTCGGTTGTAGTAGTCGATATTAATTCTTTTAAACGTTCTGAAATGGGTTTGAATGTTTTTGCAACTTCTAACTAGGAGTGGGCTATTTCTGACTTCAAACTTTGATATTTTCTTTTTACAGTTTTTCTAACTTTCAAGAGTTCGCTAGCCAAACGCTTATCCACCTTTCGTGTACGGTTGTCTGTCCGAAACTAAGAGGTGTAAATAACTGTTTAGTTATATATGTTTAAATAACAATCAAAAGCTTTCCTGTATCTTCCAGAAGTTATTTTGCTCTTTTTGTCTATAACTAAAAACCCGTAGTTGTCGTTCCAATAGAAGCATAAATTTTTAAACTCGTTTTATGACATGTCTACGTTTACGTGGTCGTCGTATATGTGTTCAAAATTGGTGTTATTTTGCTGAAAGACATTAATAAGGTTTGCGTTATCTCTAATAGTTTAGGAATGGAGGAGTACGTTTCGCACAGGTAAAAACAATCGATATTTTTGTCAATCACAACAAAAATATTCTTGAATTATCCTCACACGCCACATCTTCGAATATAATCACTGAATTCGTTTTTGCATCCTTCAGTTGTACCGTCTCAGATTCATCAGCATGTTCGCAAAATCCGATTTCTTTAATTGGTTTCAGCAGGTTTCTCAAATACTCATATTTATCTTGAGCCAGAGTTTTAGAACACAAATAAACATTTTTAAATCTCAAACCGTTGGGGTGTTCGAGAAAAAGTAATCATTACATTTGTTTTCCCACAGTTGAATCGGCCTACTATAAGTCCTCTTTTACATTATTTTCCCAGTAAGATGCTATGTTTCTGATATTATTTTAATAGCGACACAGCGTCGTGATTTGCTATTAGTAAGGTCAGATTTTGTTTTTCAATTTTTATGGTATGCATTGCAACACCTAACTCACCGTTATAACTGTAACGTACTAAACCCAACATAATCAAAACTTATCTTATATAACTATAGTTTCTAACGGCTGAGGTTTCAGTTTCAGTTTCAAGAAGACTATCTAACGTCACACATCTAATATGAGAGTTTACAAACGCACAAACGCCATTTATCGACGAGAAGTTGCGCGGAAAGGTTGTGGTATAGTGCAAAAGCTTATAAATAAATTACCGGTAGAACTACACATCCCGGGCTATAAATTTTACAGACCAGGCACGCGCTTAAGAACGCGGCTTGCACGAGGGGATCGTGGAATTAATCCTTTAGACCAAGCTTGCAAACAAAATGACATCGCATACTCACACAATCCAGATCTCCACAAGCGACACGAAGCAGATAGGATACTTGCCGAAAAGGCGTGGAAACGTGTTCGTGCGACAGATGCAGGCCTTGGCAAAAAAGCTGCTGCACTAACCATCGCACGTATTATGAAAGGAAAAACGAAGTTAGGAAAGAGTGACCTGCGTATAAAGAGGGGCTCCCGAAAAGTTCGTAGAAAACGTTCAGGTGGGGTTCTCAGCTTTAAGGGTGCCGTTACCCGTGCTCGCAACCAAGTCAAAGATAAGAAGGGGTATGACTTGATGAAGGCTGCACAACTTGCTCTCGGTTCTATTATAAAAAAGAAGATTGCTGAACCAAAGAGTAGAATAATCAAAATCCCAAAACAGTGGGTATTTTGCCGCTTTAACTGCACTCCGAGATAAGAGCTGCTGCGGTTGCCAAAGCTGTTGGAGATGCTAAAGCAGCTGCAAAAGATTTTAACGAAAAGGAACAACATAATACGGCGATGGAAGCTGTTGCTCTCGGAAAAGGTTTACATTTGGGATCTTATAAAAAACTAAATGTAAAACTACCGTTTAGGTAAGAGTGCGCAACGATGTACCTTTAAATATCACTAAGAACGAATCTGGCATAGTAAATCTAGACGATAAAGTAGATGGAGGTACCCATTGGACTGCCTACGTAAAACCGGGTTAAAACGTGACACACTTCGACAGCATAGAAGATTTAAAACCACGCCTAGAATTAATAAAATATTTTCGCAGCGACGGTAGTAAGAATCGCATCACATATAACTTTGATAGATATCAGAACTTAAATTCATACAATTGTGGACACCTCTGTTTGCGGTTTTTTATATAGCAACGCAAACTAAGTGCACTGACAGTGTGCATTGGGTTGTTCAATACACTTACGGGAGAATCATTGGTTTTAAGTGCCGATTTCAATCCTCCAATTTTTTGAATGAAAAGACGAATATGTTATGGGGTTACCTAGTTTTTAATCTTACAATACGATACCCAACATAACTAACCCCAAAAATAGGCTCAGGCTTACTGGTCGTGACGATATTGTAATACCGAACAAAGATTATGAACTTAACGACATCAATGATTATATAAAAACGCAACTGAATCGTAACTACGAAGTCGTTTTAATACAATGAAATAATAACACTATGAAAACTATGATAAAGTCCTCGCGAACTAGATTTCACATCTGGGAACTCGATTGGGATTTACTAGGAATCAAAAAATTAAAATATGCTTCTAATACATGGCATACTTCTGAAAATATAACGAAAATATAGATAATAAACTCCATATTAATACATTGTTATATATCCGTGGGTTCTTATAAGAATGGACAACCAGGTCATATTATTCATCAATTCTTTCCTACCGTACCGGATGGATTCAAAATAGTGGAGTCCCCAAATCCAGTAATCGATCTTCCAATCAGCACAATAACAATTACCAACATCACAATTAAAATACTTGACCAAGATGATGAGCCGATCAGTTTCAGTTCAGAAACCATAACGGTAGGTTAGCATTTGAAGAAGCTATAATGGGTTTCAAATTTTCTTCCCACCACTTCGATTACGTCATACATAAATCTTCCACTTAACCGAAAGAGTATAGGCCTCGTACCAAGTGTCCCAAGGTCAGTAAGAGATCAGCTTCCGATCAGTTGACAAAGAATCAAGCATTTCCACAATCGCTCCGCTTCCAGTTGCTACAATGAGTATTTTAAATATTGGCAAAAAAGTTCTTGTTGACAATTCTGTTAGCAATCAAATACACACGCATTAACCCTATACCAATCACTTTAACAATAATGACGAAATTCGAATTCCGATTCAAGAAGTTACGTCTACTCTTCACGGTTTAAGTCACTTATACATAGCAGGAAAACTACGGAAGCTGACGGGAGAACCTACAACCGCTACATTTGTGAATAATGGCATAGCGCATCTGTTTAGTGAAATTCGATATAAGATTATTGGAGTTGTAATTGAGTCGGTAACTAAACCAGGTATAACGTCTACTATTAAAGGTGTCTTATAACTCAAACGACGTCAAAAAGCTTAAAAATGCTGGTTGGCCACCAAAAAATGACAAAAAAATAGTTGATGACTCGGGTAAGTTTAACACATGCATACCCTTGAGCATATTGTTGCAACCAGCACGAAATTTCAAACTCCGTGGCATATTATAGTCGATTTTCAGACAGGTCGTTTAGGGAAAGTTATCAAAAATATGTGTGAATATGATAGTTACGGTATTCAAAATCTTCGAGTTTATTTAAACACCGACAGATATTATGATAATCTGAATATCGATCTCACTAATAATCATTATGCCACCCTTTATCAAACGTATTCTCAATTTCAATCAACCTACTACAACAAACATAATGAGCAATAGAAGAATTTAAAACAAAAGCACCGCTTATTGTTGTAGATTGTTCCAATCAAAAAGATTATCTACAAACAAATGCTGTCGTGCTTCGATTAAAATTTGAAACGATAGAAAACGTCAACACAACAGCCTATCGTTTGGTTTTACATGATCGTGTGTTTATGTACAATATGTTAAAAGATGTTTATATTCTCTGCATTACTACATACAACAAGCAGAATGAAAAATAATTATTACAATTTCTTTTTATTAAAAATATAGTCATAAAATAAGCATTAATATCAGGTGACAAAATTATCAAGATCAACTTTATTAATATACCTAATCTATTCTCTCCTTGCATGGCAAATTTTAAAAGACCTCTATAAAAATTTATTTTACATAGGTCTCATCTAAATTAAAATAATCCACAGTTTGCAATCACATTACCACAATAATAGAAGCTAAAAAATCAACTGTTTATTTAATGAGTATATAAAACACTTAATTACTTTAACAATATCTATTTATTTTAACCTTATAGGTATTTCGGTATGTTTATATGCCATTGTCAAAGGTTATATGAAAAAGTAAACAGTTAGTGTTGTTATAGCAATAGAACTTTGTGACTTATCTTGGTAATCGTCTGCAGATGACTTGATTTCTTATTCCAAAATGTCCAGTAGAGGAGAATTTAAGAGATCAATTTGCTCATTCATTAACGGTACAGTTTTTAAATGTTTGTGAATTTCAAAAGCTTCCAGTATATCTAATTTACGTTTATCATCACAAAAGTGTAAACATTTTATGGTGTCATTAGACGTCATTGAATGATTTTGTTCTAGTAAGTGTTTAGCGTAATTGGATTTACAAACATTTAAAAACTGTACCGTTAATGAATGAGCAAATTGATCTCTTAAATTCTCCTCTACTGGACATTTTGGAAATCAAGTCATCTGCAGACGATTACCAAGATAAATCACAACGTTCTATTGCTATAACAACACTAACTGTTTACTTTTTCATATAACCTTTGACAATGGCATGTAAACATGCCGAAATACGTATAAGGTTAAATTAAATAGATATTGTTAAAGTAATTAAGTATTTTATATACAGATACTCATTAAATGTGGACTTTAACGAAGTAAAGCTGGAATTTATAAATAAACTGTTTATTTCCTAGCCACTGCAATACAGAACAATTTTTGTTAACTTACAAGAAAATCTAGTTTTAAAAGGCGTTTCTCACATGCCAATTATGCACAACTAGTCCAGGAAACAATTAGCTTCAGTTGACTTTTTAGCCAAAGGCAATCTATTAATGCACATACATAAGTAAACACTAATACTCAGGTGAGTTTTGAGGTTGGTGCTTGAACTTAAACATCATGTAACAAACGAAAAATACAACTATAGTTAAGCAACTTTCGCCTTTTTAAATTACAATAATTAATAAAAATTCAGGAGAAGAGGACGGCAAACATTTGGCAGATGCTTATACTGCCGTCCTTAATTAAAACGTCCTATCTGCAGAATTTGCAATTTTCGGGTTTTTGCATATATTGCATTGTCTACATGTATTTTATCTTTTTACCAACTTAAAATGTCCTAACTACTTCCCGTATGAGTGAAAAACGCTTAAGGCTGTTATCCTATCTGTAGAACAAACGAAACTGCTAACTTAAAATGTCCTATCTGATGTTTCCTAAGCTTAAAAGTCCTAACTGCGACAAAAATTGTAGATAAGACGATTTATCTTTGTGTGGTTCTAAAACAACAGTTGCTTGTCTGCTAATTTAAAATGTCCTATCTGATGTTTCCTAAGCTTAAAAGTTCTAACTGCAACAGAAAAATGTAGATAGGACGGTTTATCTTAGTGTGGCTGTAAAAATAAGTTGCTTGTCTGCAAATATTAAATACTTAGGACTAGAATGAAATTTACGCGTTTCAGCAGTGAAACATAACCTAAAAAAATCACACTGATGTGTTAGTAGTAATTAGCGTTGTTAGTAGCTGAGCAGTGGTTGTGTCTAGAGTCGAACGCGTTAATTTGAGTTTATGTTGTATCAAAGGCAGGACAAATTCGCAAAATACGTAAGTGATGTTGTTTATTATGTTATGTAGAAATTACAAACATATAAACTGATTATGTAGTTTTAGAATGCAGAGTCGCGGCAAAATGATGTTAACATTGGCATTAAACAAAGAGTTAGAAACTAAACTAACTAAATTTCGAGCTCAAAAACAACTACGAAAAGATCCTATAATAGACCCCGATTACCGTCCACCAGAAAATATTTTTGACTGCGGTAGCAGTAATAATTGCAGTAGTGATGAAAATGAGACTGATATCATCGCCGAAGACTTGCATAGTGAAAACTTAAATGAATTCAATGCTGAACTTGAAACGGGCGAAAGTGACGTTAAAAATATATTACTGGACATAATAAACACCGTAGTAGAAACTCATGAGCTATCGCAGAAGAAAATGTTTACAAAAAAGGGGTTGATTCGAAAACGTAAAACAATTGATTTGCCTGTTTCTGAACGAAAGAGGTTGAAGATTGAAAAAATAGTTGAGAAACATAAGGTTAAACAACCCTGCACTGAGAAGTGTCCTCTAAAATGTTTCCAAAAAATTAACTTTAACTGGCAAGAAGAACTTAATAGACAATTCTGGAAACTAGAAAAGGGAGCACAAAGGTACTTTTTAATAGGTTGCATAAAAAAACAAGTAAAAAAAAAGAAACACCACTTGCAAGGATACGTCATCTAGGAGGAAGTATTCGTTCAAATATGTGTTGAAAAATGAAGCTGGAATGGAGTTGTTCATATGTAAAACATTTTTGCTTGCTACACTCGGATATGACGCTAATAATGATCGCATAATAAAAGGAGTACGTGATTCGGATTTCACAGCAATAGCACCTAAAAGAGACTTGCGAGGTTGCCATCCAAATGTAACAAAAATTGACCGTAATGTTATTATCGAACATATTAAATCATTTAGGCTGACAATTTCACATTACAGAAGAGAGCATGCCCCTAAGAGGCTATATCTTCCTAGTGACATATCCGTTACATTTATGTATAATAATTTTAAAGAACAGTATCCCAATGATAAACTTTCTTATGAATTGTACAGGAAACAAGTATCAGATATGAACATTTCTTTCACAAGATTAGGAAATGAAGAATGCTTTGAATGTGAAAAATTTAATTTACACAGTACGGTTACCGATCATTCAAAAACTAATCTAAATCCAGGGTGCGACGAATGTGCAAATTGGAATGCTCACAATGAGAAATATGTTGCAGCCAGAACAGAGTATCAAAATGATGGAAAACTCGATTTGAACAATAAGTTGGTAGTGTCAGCGGATTTGCAAAAGGTGAGAGTTGGTCGTCTGTATACATCACGGTTTTACTTTTTTTTTGTAGGTCATAATGCTGCCACGAGCTGACATGTTTAAAGAAGTCATTTTTATACCAAGATTGATTGTATTTAACGAGTCCTTTGTCCCAGTGGGAAAATCAACTAAAAGTGTAAAACCTATTGCGGCCATTTGGCACGAGGGCGTGACTGGACGGAAAAAGGAAGATTTGATTTCAACTTTCTATTCGTTTCTTCTAAAAAACAGAGATTGGCGTAGTATAACAATTTGGCTAGATAATTGTGGGGCACAAAATAAAAACTGGGCTCTATTTCTTTCTTCCTATACGCTGTTAACTGTTTAGAGGTACAAGTAGAAAATTTAGAAATAAAGTATTTTCAACCGGGGCACACATTCATGGCTGCTGACTCGTTACACCATCAGGTGGAACTATCGATGAAAAAGAAAGGTAAGGTATACGATTTAAACGATTTTAAATGTGCCGTACAAGAGGCTAACTCGTCTAAAGTTGACGTAATTGACATGCAGATTAATGATTTTTTTATTTGGAAAGATTTTACTTCGAAATATAAACTACAAAAAATAACACCTAGACCCTACCTCAACGACATGGTATTTGTAAAATTTACAAGAGGGGAAAAGATTTTACGATACAAAAATAAATTCTCAGAAGAATTTACGGAATTAAATTTTTTAACTGCAAAGTATTTTAAAGAAGAATTGCCTAAAGCCACCCCAAGAACGGAATGCAGAGGCATAGCAAGAGAAAGAAAGGAAAATCTGATTGCCAAATTGCGTCCCATTGTTCCTATCAATAGAATCCAGTTTTGGGAGAAATTAGAAGAGTCTAGTGACAATAATGACAACCTTGATGATGAGGAGGCTATTTAGTTTTCTCAATATAACATAATATTATTGTTTATTTAGTATTACTTGTTTGTTGTTGATTGAATATGTAAGTTTCTTAAAATTTAATTATCTAGTTAAGTAATGTATATACATTTTTGTATTTATTGCTAAATAAAAATGTCCTATCTGCAGTTTTTTTGTAATTTGAAGCCTACATTAATCATTCTACTATTTTTGAAAATAAAAGAAGAATTTAGAGGACACCTTTAATGCACTTGCAAAATTCTAATATTAAATTTGGAAAATTAACGACTGCACAAGCAATTTTACAAAAACTCAATTATCTCCATTATTCAAATTTGTCAGTTAGGACGTTCTAACTAGGGAGGGCAGTATAAAATTGTACCACTTTTGGAATTAGAAAAATATGTATATTTAGATATAGGTTTTTGATATTAATCAGGATATACTGGTACATAATGCGACTACAAACATTTAAAAATTAAAATTTTTACGTACACAATAGATATAAAATTTAAAAAATACAAATAGTAACTTAAATTTGCAAAACCAGTTTACTAAACTAGTTTAAACAAAATACTTACGTTTACTGTTTGCACTCGTCGCTCGAAATAATTTACATTGCAGTTCGTATCTTATAGTCTCTACTTGATCTTCCATTTATATAGTCAGCTACCTATTATTTGATATAATTAAATAACAACTGTTCATCAACCAATACCAAGTTATATATACGATATTTCAAAATTTTCTTAAATATATGAAACTACAGGTTCCATAACTATAAGAATAACAAAACTTTTGTATGAACTTAATGTAGAAAAGTAAAACTGTGATTTCTCAATTTAAATAGCAACAATAAAGAGCTGTAACTTTGTAATAATACGTTTTCAAACCCAAGTTCGTATTAAATCCTTCAATCTTTCTGACATAAGAAAAATGTTATAACAATATATGAGTGCTATAATTTGTACATTTGTAACAATGAGGAAAACCCCTTTAGTTCTCACAAGAACAATTATTAGTACATTCAGATGTACATTTCGGCTGCTAAGCAGCCATCTTCAGTGAACTAAAACGTAAGAAACAAACACTACGCCAAAGTGGAAAAACACAACGAAGCAGATTTATCTTATAAGTAACTTATGCCTGGTGATATCAGAGTCACGATGTGATCAGTGACTCTATCACGTGTAGCGTTTGTTTCTTACATTTTAGTTCACTGAAGATGGCTGCTTAGCAGCTGAAGTGTACAGCTGAACGTACTAATAATTGTTAATTGTTCTTGTGAGAACTAAAGGGGTTTTTCTCATTATTGTTATAATTTTCTCACAGTCGCTCATTTTTTCTTAATTTGTATTAGTTTTATTTTTCTAACCTGAATGTGCCTAGACGAGATCGCAAATAATATCCCCTATATGTATGTAAAAATCAAGTAGGTAGGTAAAAAGACAATTAACAGTTTCCTGTTAATTGTCTTTTAACCTACCTACTTGTTCCATTTATTCACAGCAGAATGTGCATAATTTTAATACTATTACCACAGTATACTTATATATACAGTAGCGAAAGCGCCCATATAACGCCTGGTAAGCTATAACTAGTGGCGCTCCAAGCGGTCGACAAGTTCAATTATCGTTTAAATTATGGCGGGTTTTAAATTCCAATCCAGTTCGTTGTTGTTACCATATTTTTAATAGGCAAAACAGAAAAATTACGAGCTACATTATATAATGGTTTTTAACTAATACAAAGATAATGCCAGTAATATGATTTATTAACATTTATAAACTGCGAATCTTCAAAATGCAGCGCACACAAAGTGCAGTTTTTATTCAAATATCCCACCCCCTTTTCACGTAAATCTTCACGTCTACAGTTTACAACCCCCTGTTTTGATCTAGAACGACGAGAAAGTCAAACTGTAATGTATTAATATTTGTTAGAATTTATTACCTTTTTGGATCTTTGGGAAATGTAAAAAAAACTAAGGTTAGGATTCTTTCCTTTGTTGTTTTCGCAGTTTACGGCGGAACATGCGCTCCCTTTCGAGACTCTCATAATAGATTGGTATATCACTAATCACATTTTTATAAAAACACTGGCAAACAACTTGAAAATTGTTCTTATAACGTTCAAAAAGCAGAGAAACACTACTACCGTTAGCTATCAGACTTTAGTGTAACGTGTTCGCCGCTTGGTGCTATAATTACCATAAATGACCGTTGCTTTCGCTACTGTATATATAAGTATACTGTGCTATTACCTCTCCGCATACAATATACCAAAAAAAAAATTCAAATAAAATCAATAATTATTTATTTTAATATGCAAACTAGATTGGAAAAAAAGCAAATGTAGTGAATAGCCCTATACTGTGCCTGTTCAATTATTTAATGGAGGTCCTATACAACAATTGTCATGGCCTAACTGTACAGTTACTTAAATTCATGAGTCTTAAAAATCACAATATTTATAATATCTTTACAGAATGTAGATTACTAATTTTTACTTTCTCATACTTCTACTAAAGTAAGGAAAGTTATGATTTCACTCAAATTTTCGAATTTCAGGGTTTAACGGAAATACGCGTTTTGGGGTCCAAGGAGCCAAAAACAGCATAAACTAGTGATTGTAGTAGCTCAAAGGAACCATAATTTTACTATTTACGGTAATTCTTGAATAAATAATAAACTGAAGCAAAAAATATTTTTTGGAGGTTCTAATTTTCAAAAATTATTGCTCAAAAGTGGCCACACGGTTTGTTTTTAGTTTCCTATAGCTTCAGTGTCTTTATACCCTGTAGTTCTTATTCTGAAGGGTATAAAGACAGAAGGAAAGACAAGATATGAAACGAAAGAAATACAAGAAATATGGAGGAACTATTATGAACAACTATACAGAAAGGAAGAAGAAATGAAAACGATAGCACATACAAACATTACAAAGAATGATGAAAACATAGAAGAACCAACAATAGAAGAGGTAAAACAGGCAATACGACACCTAAAAAACAATAAGACGCCAGGAAGTGACGGGATAATATCAGAATACCTCAAATACGGGGGTGAGAAACTGCATGAAAAGCTACATTAACTAATCTGCTTGATCTGGAGAGAAGAAAGCATGCCGGAAGACTGGAAGAAAGGTATAATATTTGCAATCCACAAAAAGGCAGATATAGAGGATTGCTCAAATTACTGAGGAATAATGTTACTAAATGTGGCCTATAAAGTGATTTCAAAAATAATTAAAGAAAAGCTACAAGAATATGCAGAGAACGAACTAGGAGACTACCAGCAAGGCTTTAGACAAGAGAGATCAACCACAGACGCGATACACATAGTACAACAAATACTAAAAGCAAAAGAATATCACATAACTCTTCACATCCTATTCATAGACTTTAAACAGGCTGTCGATAAAGTAATAAGAGAAAAAATAATAAAAGAACTGGAGGAAATGAGGACTCCACAAAAAATAGTGAATCTTGTCGAAATGACCCTAAACAACTCAACCGCAGTAGTGAAAATAGGAAACGATACAACTGAAAGCTTTAATGTACAACAAGGCGTCAGGCAGGGGGGTATGATATCAGCTACATTGTTTAACATAACATTAAAAGGTGCAATTAGAAAGAGTTGGAAGGGACAATAAATATTAAAAACACACAAATTATCGCTTACGCAGACGATGTTACAATTATCAGTAGAACGAAAGAGGGACTAATAAAAAGCTTCATGAGACTAGAGGAGGAAACAAAAAAAATAGGTTTAAGAATCAGTGAAAATAAAACAAAATATTTAAAATATAGTGACAACAGCAATGAAGAATATCTAAAAATTAAAGGCTATAAATTTGAATTGGTCCAAAGTTTTAAATATTTGGGAATAACAATTTATAATAAAAAATATAGTGGAAGTGAAAAAACAAAACAAAAAATACAAATGGGGACAGAGCACGTTATGCAAATAAAACATTCTTAAACTCTAAATATCTAAGTAACACAGTAAAGCTACAATTGTATAAAACCATTATTAAACCAGTAGTGACCAGTAGTATGGAACAGAAGTATGGACCTTAACCAAAAAAGAAGAAGAAGATCTAAAGGTGTTTGAAAGGAAAATATTACGAAGAATAATGGGGCCAGTGCGAACAGTTTTTGGATAATCTCAATGATGAGCAGTTAAATTTAACCTTTTTTACGGACGAAGCCTGGTTTCACCTTAATAGGTATATTAATTCACAGAATATGCTGATTTGGAGTAGCGAGAATCCACACGTTACAATTGAAGCTCCCCTTCATCCCCTGAGGGGCGGTTCCCTACCAGGCGCGTCCCCAGGTGGCGGATAGGGGAACGACCTTTGTGGATGATCGTATATGACGCAAAGGCCAGTGCTGATGATAGGTCGCTCGTCAAGTGTAAAACTATGACTGGTAGCGACTAAAGCGGCACCGCGGACCAAACCACCCCAGCCCAACTGTCATGTCGTGGTTAAGGGCCTGCACTGGGTTGAAACGGCGTCGGACAGTGCTTGCACTTCCGTCATACCGGGCACTCCTTCCGCTGTCGTGGTCATGTCTCGCGGGCAGAAGGACGTGCGTGGGGGTCTTGGCTTAACCGCCTGGACCAAGAGGAGACAACCTCAATAAAAATCAGCCTCCATGGCCAAACAACCCCGTCTGGTTACCGGGGTAAGAATAGTCCCAGGGAACCCCCTGCCGGTCGTAGAAGGCGACTATCTGGGGCACTGGTCCCAATCTTATCCATCATACCTTTACTATCCCGTCTCTCCTTATTTCATTATTTATCATATCCTATATCCACATCCTCTTCTATCTAGAGGAGTAAACCTCGTAAATAAATCCCAAAGTTAAGGTGGAAGCCATCGTGCTGAGAACTGAATGGCACTAGGGTTATAGTGTCTCGAACGATGCCCTTGGGGAACCAGGCGAAACCCCATTGTATTTAGCCTTACACCTGTGTAGGGGCTCCGCAGGTGCTGACCACCCTTTCCCCATTACTCGTGGGACTAACATGGACCAAAGTAAAAACAATTTTGAAATTTTAGGGGAACTTCCAACCGAAGAAAACCCTACAACCATAGGACCAGCTACGGAGGAGGTGCCACCAGTTGGACCAAACCCTTCTGTTCCCATGGAACTTGAAGAGGAAGCCTCGGCCAGCCTCCCAAAAACAGCCTCTCCAAAACCCCAGAAAGACAAGAGACTATCTGGGGCTCAAAGGAGGAAAATGAGAATCCAGGAAGCGATAGCTGCTGGGGAACCTGTAAGACCCAGGATTCGAAAAACTAAAACAAAAGATCATAAGGGTAAAGTGCAAACTGAAGCTGGGAGTAGCCAATCTCCCGCGACAGGGAGCACTCCAACCCCTTATGTAAAGAGAAATCGCTCCGATGGCAGTACACCCTCTAGCAGTGGGGCCCAAACCATCAAAAAACCTAGAACTGATGCTGACAGAGGGAAGGGTGTGCCAGCAATGGCAGAAACTTTCAGTGAAACTCTGAAGGCAATGAAGATGGCAGTAGTTCTAGAAAACTTTCCTGATGAAAAACTCACGGAAGAACAGGCTCAAAAAATCCAAACGGAGCTATTGGGTCAAGTGCTCAAATGTGCGGAGGGAACTGGACCACAGTTCAAGAACTCCCATCTGGAAAAGGGCGCACTAACAATCACCTGCGCCAATGAGATGTCGTCAGCTTGGCTAACAAACCAACTGGCTAACCTCAGACCATTACAAGGATTAAATCTCAGGGTGGGGACCGCAAAGGAAATCCTACGCACTACGAAAGTTCTGCTGTGGGTGCCCAAGCTGCTCTCCAAAACAAACCCTGCAGAATTACTCAACTTCCTAAAGACCCAAAATCAGGGGCTAAAAACACAGGAATGGCGAGTCGTGAGCAACCGAGTGGAGTCATCTGGACAGACACTGGTGCTGGAAATCGACGAAGAGTCTTTAGCGTCTCTAAAGGGCAGCAAATACCAGGCTTTTCTGGGACTATCCCAAGTGACGTTCAAGCCACTAAACCTGCCTAAGGATGCTCCAACTCCTTCAGGCCAACCTACAGCACAGTAGGGGAGCTTCGGCGACCCTCTCACGTCTGCTAGCTTCTGGCAAAGTCAACATAGCCCTAATCCAAGAACCCTGGGTCTCCAAGGGCAGGATAATGGGGCTTGGCCAAACCGGAGGTAAGTTAATCTATGATAGATCAGTAGAAACACCTAGAACCTGCATCTATGTGGGGAATGGAGTTAACACCTTACCCATGACGGATTTCTGTTCCAGAGATCTAACTACGATAAGTACGAAATTTCAGTCAGAAGGGAGCACAGTGAAGCTTATCCTAACTTCCGCCTATCTCCCTTATGACTCGCCAACACCTCCACCATCACCTGAGTTGGAACGACTAGTGAATTACTGCAATGAAACCAAGACCGAACTTTTGATAGGAGCGGACTCAAACTCTCATCATATAGTCTGGGGCAGCAGCAACACGAATAACAGAGGTGAGTCTTTATTAACCTTTATTTGTAGTAATAACTTACATGTAATAAATGTGGGCAACGAACCTACCCTTGTAACAACTGTTAGGAGGGAGGTCATAGACCTAACCCTAGGTTCCTCCAAAATATGTAGGAAAATAACAAAATGGAATGTTTCTAGTGAGCCATCTCTCTCAGATCACAGGCACATTCATTTTGAAATATCCGACGTGGAAAAAACAGTGCTTACGTACAGGGACCCCAGGAAGACCGATTGGGAAGCCTATAGGGAAGACCTAAGGGCAAATATTGAAGCCAACATCAGCACTGTTCATAATAATAGCTTTGAAATTGAGGCTGTAGCAGATCAACTACAAAAATCTATTCTAACCTCATACCAAAATAACTGTCCACCAAAAACTAAATCCACTAATAAGGTGGGGTGGTGGAACAATGACCTCGCCAAAAGGAGGAACAATGCTAGGAAACTCTTTAATAGAGCTAAAGCAACAGGCGATTGGGACAGATATTCAGAAGCCCTCACCGTATACAATAAAATGGTAAGAAAAGCTAAGAGAGATTCGTGGAGGAGGCTCTGTCAAGATGTTGAAAACACATCTGAAGGAGCAAGACTCCACCGCATCTTGGCTAAAGAACCTTTAAATCCTGTAGGCACTTTAAAAAACCCTACAGGAAACTTTACTACCACTGGTAAGGAGACCGTGGAGCTTTTGCTCCAAAGTCACTTTCCGGGATCGGTAATAATAACTCAGCCAAACCCAATTCAAAACCCTAATAACTCTTTTTCTAGAGCTGTACGGGAAAATTGGAAGATAGCTAACTGCGTGATAAATCACGAAAGAATAAACTGGGCTATTAACTCTTTTAAACCCTATAAATCTCCGGGACCCGATGACATCCTCCCTGTAATGCTACAAGAGGGGAAGCAAGTTCTGATACCAGTGTTATGCAGGCTGTATCGAGCCAGTTTGGCCTTAGGTCATGTACCTCAAGCCTGGAAACCTGTTAAAGTGGTCTTCATACCAAAACCGGGTCGTAACTCCTACGCCCAAGCCAAGGCATTTAGACCAATAAGTCTATCGTCGTTCATTCTGAAAACGATGGAAAAACTGGTAGAAAGGCATATAAGGGAAGGGGCACTCATAGAGAAACCCCTACACCAAAACCAACACGCCTACCAACCAGGCAAATCTTGTGAAAGTGCTCTTCATAACCTTGTTAATAGGATAGAGCGCTGCTTACAAAACAAGGAAATCGCCCTAGGTGTTTTTCTTGACATACAGGGGGCTTTTGACAACACCTCCTTTGAATCAATGATTCAAGCGGCTAAAAGACATGGTATTGACGACACCTCGTGTAGGTGGATAAAAAACATGTTAAAAAGTCGACAAGTACAGGCCACAATATGCGGTGAAAAGATGGAGGTGTCAGTAACTAGGGGATGTCCACAAGGAGGGGTACTATCCCCCTTACTTTGGGATCTGGTTATAAACGAACTCCTCACAAATCTGAATACCGAGGGCTACTTCACCCTTGGTTATGCAGATGACATAGTCGTTCTTATAGAAGGTAAGTACGGCACCATAATCTCAGAAATAATGCAAAATGTTCTGCTTAAGGTGGAGACATGGTGTAACAAGGAAAACCTTACGGTAAATCCTGCAAAAACCAGTCTCCTACCATTTACTAGAAAAAGAAACCACGGAGGCATAAACCCACCGAAACTCTTTGGAGAAACTCTACAAATTAAGGGGGAAGTCAAATACTTGGGTGTAATTTTAGATACCAAGCTGACTTGGAACCAGCATTTACAGAGAACTACCAATAAGGCAAAAACATCCCTGATGATGGCAAGAAGAACCTTTGGAAATAAATGGGGACTAAAACCCAAAATGGTCCACTGGCTATACACAACAGTGATAAGACCAACAATAACCTACGGTTCACTGGTATGGTGGCCAAAAGTAAATCAAAGACAGACAATTAACCAGCTTCTTGGTGTTCAAAGACTGGCCTGTCTCTGTATAACTGGAGCATTCAGGAGTACTCCGACAGCAGCACTGGAAGCTCTTCTGCAACTTCCTCCCCTAGAGCTAATAATCAAGGGCGAGGCACGCATGGGAGCATACCGCTTAAACTGCACGGGCAATTGGAGAAGCAGCCAACAGATATGGGGACACTCCAAAATAACAACTGTAGTATCCGACCCAATGCTAGACATGGGTACGGACTACATGTTAACAAAATACTCCTTTCATAAACCATTTGAAGTACGGATAAACCGTGAAGAGTGGCAACAAGGAGAACCACCAGACTTACAAAAAAGCCTAGTATGGTATACAGACGGTTCACGCACAGACAACGGAACCGGAGCTGGAATATACGGTAGCAACCCAAGATATAGTACCTCTATTCCATTGGGCCAATCTACCACAATATTCCAAGCAGAAACATATGCAATTTTAGCAGCAATAGAAGAGAACATAAGAAGGGGGTATATGAACAAAACCATCCTTATCATCTCTGACAGTCAGGCAACTCTAAAAGCACTGAACTCAAACCGGATCAAGTCAAAGCTTGTCTGGAACTGCCTTTGTAGCCTCTTGAAACTGGCAAACTCTAACAAGGTAAAACTTGTGTGGGTGCCGGGACACAGAGGCATAGAAGGAAATGAAAATGCAGATAAACTAGCAAAGCAGGGATCTGAAACACCATTCACAGGGCCTGAACCTGTGGTTGGCACAACTAAAAAGACAGCGAGAGGAGCAGTTAAAGAATGGATGTCAACAAAACACTCGGAACACTGGAGACTCTCACCTCGACAGAGACAAAGCAAAGCTATGATGGGCAACCATCCCCATAAGCTGACTAAACCAGTCCTGCAACTTAGCAGGACTCACATCAGAATAGTGACAGGACTCCTAACGGGACACTGGCACTTCAGAAAACATCTGCATAACATAGGGCTATATAATGAAGATCCAATATGCAGACTATGTGGTGAGGAAGAAGAAACAGCCTCCCATATAATATTCGAATGCGAAGCCCTAGCTCGCAGAAGATTCCAAATCTTTGAGGGCATCAAACCCAATGAGATACAACCGCCAGCCAGTCTGATCAACAAACTCCTAGACCTGCTAAAGGGGACGGATCTACTTGACAGTGACTAGCGACCGAAGGGGATACACAATAGGCCCAAGAGGCCGCAGTGTTATAGGGCATATTTAACCCTCCCCGTTTTAAATCAATCAATCAATCCCCTTCATCCACAGAAAAAAGGAGTTTGGGTTGGAATGAGTCGTCTTAGGTTAGTTGGGCCAATATTTTTAGAAGGCACGCTAAATGCAGCAAGGTACAGGAACGAATTATTGCAACCTTTCTTAAATGAACCTACCGATGATGAGCTACGGGATGGTTTTCTGCAACAGGATGGCGTACCAGCTCATGCAGCTGCAGATACAATTAATTTTTTACGCGATTATTTTGATGACCGGATCGTTAGTAGGAATACTGCAACACCCTGGCCTCCTCGCTCTTGTGATATTACTGTTTTGGTCTTTTTCCTATGGCCCTATTTGAAAAACACCATTTTTAAGACTCCGGTTGATGATTTAAACGACCTGAAACTTAGAATTGAAGAACACTGTCAAAAAATTAACAACCACCTCAATTATTACAAAATGTTTTTGAAGGTATGAGAAGACGAGTTCAAAAATGTTTGGAGGAAGAAGGCAGCCATTTTCAACATTTGTTATGATCATTAAATTAGTTCAGGTTTATTCACTTCTTTTACTGTTGCTCAATTAAAGATTTTTACTCTTAAAAATGACGTTTCATTATTATTTAATTCCAGCTGGCACAACCTAACCTGAAATTGACATTATAAACATTCCCCTAATCTAGTAAAGACGTGACTTTTCATTTCACAGCCTGCTGAGGATCAGTTTTTTTTAGATCTCTCGATATACATATCTTCAGTATAGTGAAGCATTGATTTCATAAAAATTTTGGAAATTTAGATTTTTCAGAAATACGCGTTTGGGGTCCAAGGAACCCAAAAAAAGTTTTTAAAAAATAACCGTCTGTGGGTGGGTGCGTTCGTTAACCTATATCTCCGGAACTCCATGACCGATTTTTATAAGATTTGGTGTAAAAGTTTTTTAGTTGCAGGTAGTTCTTTGTAAGGTTGTTAATTGGAACCGGAAACGCAAATTGGACCTGTTTTTTGGTATAGATTATTGTCTAAACACTATTTCAAAATTTTAAATACATAACGTTGTGCTGCATCTAAATACAAATCAAATGCTGTTTTTCCAAACGCTGTATCTTCAAAATGAAGGTCGCTACAAATTTTTGAAAATTTTAACTTTAATGCCCGATTACTCAAAAACAAAATATCCAATTAATACAAATTGTCATATTATTTTGATAGCCCTTATTAAGTATAATCAAGTGAAGGTTTTGAGCATTTTATTACAGAAAATAAAAATTTCTTAAGAATACCATGGAAAGACCACGTCTAATTTATTTTGAAAAAATTCTAGTAGGCCGTGAACTGATGGAAGTAAAACAAAACACTACTTTTATTTACTTTGACTTTTAGATACATGAGGTATGCGAAAATTTCAGGAAACCTTGTTTTGGGCATAGGCAGCAGGTTGTTATTTTTTACGAAAACAAATAAATGATACAGTTACTAACACACAGATTAGAGAGTTCATTTTAGACAAGCTTCTGAGCATGTTTTACAAAGGTGTAAATTTTTTGAACATTTATTTAATAATTGTTTAAATTAGTGCAGCTCTAGTGTTATGTGTTCTATTTATTTAACCTGCTATTCAAATTTGTTATGTCAGTTGCAAGCATAAAAACTGCAAGTAGAATTTTCAGTAAATTGTATATGCTAGAAACTTTGCCATTCATCTGTTTTCGTAAAAAATAACTTAAACTGCTGCCTATGCTCAAAACAAAGTTTCCTGAAATTTTTGCATACCTAATGTATCTAAAGGTCAAAGCAAATAAAAATAATGTTTTGTTTCACTTCCATCAGTTCACGGCCTACTAAAATTTTTTCAAAATAAATTAAATCACGTGGTCTTTCCATGGCATTTATATGAAATTTTTATTTTCTGTAATAAAATGCTCAAAACCATAGATTAATAACTCCTTAGATCACTGATTTAAATGGTGTAGTAGTTCTGCTCGAAATAGTGACATTAAACTATCCTAGGTGGCAGTACCCGCAGGTACTGAAAACTTACTCAAGTGAATCCTGATAGTATAAAAGCAATGAACCACTTAACTGGTCAACTTTGTTGAGGATTAAATCTTGAAGCAGGTAAAAGCACTGAGCAGGGTTTCCTTTCTACCTGTTCAAGTATTATATTAATACATTTTTGAACTATTAAGCTTAAGTAATATTTTTATAAATAAGAATATTAAAATTACAGCAAAAATAGTATACGTTATGATTTATATATACATTTATTATGTTTAACGTGATATAAATTTTGATGAGGCATTTCTCAAGAAATTCATATCTTGTTTATTAAAAAAAAAACATCTCAATTTATGACAATAGTAGCTTTATTTAGGAATGTACTATTTATACTTTTAATTAAAAATAGAGAATACATTTCTGAACTAGTAGCCGATTGTTGTTTAACATTGCACAAAAGTCCAGTAATCTAAATTTTAGGATAGAAATATTAGAAATAATTGATTAATTAACTAATCTTATTGCTAGTATGATGTTGCTTAAATATAGCTTAAATATACTATTATAATTGTATTATAAACTTCTCATTGAAATGTGGACGGAATCCTGAACAAACATAGGTAGAAGTAAGCTTTCGTAATCTTAAATATGTGACAATTTGCGAATTTTAGAATTCATTTTTACTCCACTTTTAGGTTTTCGAATATATTTTGACTCCCAGGTAGTTTGTTTTTGCAAACGTACTAGTAAGCAATAGCGAATTATGAACTCTCTATGTTTTATGCAAGATTCAGTAGCAGTAAGAAAACCAGGAATTATGTTTGTTACTTTTACAACCGCATTAGTTAGATCGTTGGGCGCGCACAGTCTTCCGAAAACAGATACATTGCAGGGATAAGCCTTTTGTTTTATAAGTTCGGTGTCAGTTTTACTCTTTCTAATTTTAGGTTTTGATCGCAGACAGCGAGGTTCTGACAGACCTTTGAGTTCTTTTTCGCATGTGCTGCATTTAAATTTCTATATACATTTTCGCAATACGAATCCTGCAGTGTACCGTATAGAGCAGTCTTCTAACGTGATTTCGCGTGTTGCAACACTCTGTATACTTATCTTGCTGATCTCGGTGTCCTCTTTATCCTTATTATATGCATTCGCAGATATCAGGGCATTTGAAGAAGATGGTGGGAGAGGCATTGATAAATCCTTGATGTTAAATACAAATTCTACTTGATCCTCTTCACAGTTTTAATTTACCACCGGTTTTTTTAAATTTGCACAAAAAAAATGTCGGAACAATAATCTAAAGCTTCTTGCAGTTGGATTATCATTAAATCCACCTTTCTGGCGCAATACAGAAAATGTATCTTCTAACGCATCTTGTGTAAGTCGTCGTGGTAATAAATACTCAACATTGTATGCTTTTTTTAAATTTTTATGTAGCAACAAACAAGCGGACATTTTTTCTAAACCACTTTTTATGGTTCTCGGAGGTTCAAAACATGTATTTCCGTTAAAATCTCAAAAACGAAAATCTGCATGAAATCAATACTTCCCTATACTGAAAGTACAGAAAAGTAAAAATATACTACATAAGTACCTACTTTAAATTTATATAAAATAATTTTGCATAGAAATAACAAAATTTTCAGTTAGTAATACCACACATCGTTATTACCTGTAGTATTCGTAATTGCGCTTACTAAAATAGCAAAATCTATTGTTAATAGAGTAGTTCTTAAATACTCCAAGTCATAAGCCAAATAGGTGCCACAGTAAATAATTACGTATAAGTATGCTCAGGTAAACGAAATTTACCTTTTCTGAGATTAGGAATTAGTTAATTGTACGAAGTTGAAAACACGTGACTTGGCGATAGCCATTTCACTCAACTTAGCGTCGAACGGCAACATACCGCGCAGATAGTAGCGATAGTACATGTCTGTTCCAAACGATGACAGCGACGCGATGCGGACTGTTCCGGTACTAACCAAATAAGCATAACCATTAGTCAGATATCTAAGGAGTTATTAATCTATGTCAAAACCTAAACAAAATGCAAAGTGTGACACATCGTTGAAATCAGAATAAAAAATTCTATTCAAATATGAAAAAATCTAAATGTCGACCATAAGAAAAAAAAAGTTGACTGTCAAAAATGAGCAATGGTGACAGTTATACCAAATCTAATAAAAAATTTAAATTCAGCATAAAAAGGTGTCCTAATAATGCATTAACTAGAAATATGTATGTAATATAAATGACAAATGAGTTATAGCCGAAAACAAAAAATCCAAAATTTTAGTTTTTTCCAGTTTATTCAGAAACTAAGCAAGATAGCTCTAATTTCTTTTTAGATTATAAGTGGGCATAAAATTCCACAACTTTTCTCTAATTTAACCATCGTCGCATCTCTTCAAATAAGCAAGATCCCCATAGTTAACGCGCAATTTGATACATCCTGTATATCTGTTAAGAAATTTGCAAGCAGAGGTAGTTTAATTACAGAAAATTTAAGAAAAATTGTGCACAAACCTCTTCCACTAATGTAAAATATTGCTACAACTGTTTGACCCATGACATTACACATACAAAGTTTAATATTGATAAGAGGTGGAAGGTATTGAAAAATATATATTAAACATAATATTTTGCTGCTTAGTGCAAATTTTCTTCAATAACCTGCTCAAAACACTAACTACTTTGTATATCATCTCCATTTTTTGTGTAACTAGTAATCTTATTTTAAAAGGACGCTATCCAATACTTTTTACTTGTATTATCTACTTATAAAATCCAACAATGAACTCACTCAAACCAGTCTGAGTTTAGCTCTTTTCTAAAAAAAAATGTTGTCCTTTATTTTGCCAATTTTCACAAGAGAAAAAAACTCTTCTAGCAAATAAAAATATACAAACTCAAATATAATTAAAAACCTACAAACTAACAAAAAATCAAAAGTTTGCAATCTTCGGTATACCTACCGTAAATACAATTAACAAGGTCCATTAATTAAAAAAAAACCTATGAAACTGAACTAATAGCATTGTGTGGCGCTCCCATCTGCGTCAAAACCTTGTCAAGCCACTTGAGAGGTCCATGTAGATGCACTTCAATCCAAGAAGGTGTGCTGGTGACATCTTGTCGGTGATACTCAGCACCCCAACCTTTCACAAAACTCATTCTAATGGTGCACATTTTAGTTAATTCATACACAGCCTCAAAGCCATTGTTCACACACTGTGATAGTAAATGTGCAAACTCCGCATTATTAAATATTCTTAACGAACAACCTGCTGGAATTTTGCAAACCGTGGATGAATGAAACCCGTGGCGGTGGTTACAGTTCCATGACTGCACAAAAATTGAAGAATCTGACAAGCACTCAGCATAAACCTCACCGTTTACATAATATAAATGTGCACCTTTACCAATATGCCGCCTAGTATTTTCTATTGTTGAATTTCTATTAACATTGCTTAGTTGGCCTAAGCAGAATCGATCACTGTTATTACTAGGATTTGTAAATCCGTCAACAATAACTGAAGTGCTGTTACAGTGGAAAACCTCACCAACACGGCAGTTTAGTTCATAGTATGCAATGGAAGCCCAGAATGGTTGGTCCTGATAAGCAACTAGTTGTACATCGTTCAATGGTGTTTGAGGAGACGCAGTAGGTTGGGCAGTATTGTTACCATTTGCATTATTTTCATCTGTTTGACTATAAGCTGGAAGCGGTGTTTTTTCCAAACTGGCATACGGTGACTGTGGATTGATAGATGCCACACTAATGGGACTACCAACGTTAGATAATGGAGAACCAGGGCTTAAATTATTTGTAGTAAAACCATTACCTGAATAGCTAACACTATGAGGCATATTAGGTTCAACTAACTGTTGAAAAGGCAACAAAGAATGTCCAGGGACAAAATCATTGTGTCTAGATACAACAACTGGTGGTAAAACAGCACTTTCCACACGTTTATAATGATAAGGATTTATGCAAACTTCTTTTTGTTTGGCAGAAAATGGAAATTGACAATGCTCTAAAGGTTTGAGCTCATGATGGCTCTGAAGATCAGGCCACCGCCACACGCGACAATAAATAACGTGGGGAAGCCCTTTACGATGTGATACCTGCAGACGTCCATCGAGGCTCCTGGGAATAGTTACACACGTACTAGGTGTTCCGGGACAAGAAAGAGCACGTTCTAGTTCTTCAATGGCTCCCTTTCTCTTCTTTAACTTTTTCACTAAAGTATCTACAGCTTTTTCAGCCCACTTTTCTTCTTCATCTCCTTGCTTCCATCCCAATAATTTCTTTACGGCAGGGCTTGTAAATGAAAATATACTATTGAGAGCCGACATAGAGACCCTGCTTGAGGATTCTGCCTCTTCCGTTTCCGTTTTGGCCTAAAAAAAAAAACGTTTTAATTTGAAGTGGGTACATATACTTAAACAAACTACTGAAATGAATCTGTTGTAGACAGTGACGGCGCCGCCGGGAGGAAGGGGGCAGGGCGGGCACGTGCCCCACCTATCAATCGAAGTGCCCACTCAAATTTTAGAAATTCTTTTCTAGTTGAAACATTTAATAAAACTTCATGCAACAAATTGTCTAACAGTGGCAATATATTTATTATATTATTTGTCTACTATACACCGATATATGCAGGGTTGCTATTATGTATGGGACCAAGCTCCCCTGGTCAAACGGTTTGAGATATGCATTTCATATTTGGTGTATGTTAATTTGAGGTTACTATGCATATTCTGAAGTAAAAAAAAATTTTATGCATAGTTTTTAAGTGCGGCCGCCATCTTGAATTTTTTTAAATAGCAAATTAGGCTGTGTGATACATCAATAGAAAGCTTATTTTTATCTCTTTTCAGAAATATTAAACATGTATAGAGTTACATAAGAAAATAACGCAGAAAAAATAAAAAAACAATTGAGGCATGCTTAATTCGTCGCTGCACATTTAGTAAAATCTAGTAATCATTGCATTAACAAAACGTCATAAATAAACAAAACACAAGCAAAAACAAGTAGTAAAAGTGTAATAGGTGACAAAATAACATCACACATTGTTAATTCTTCCTGTACTTGTACTGTCTGGCAAATAATCTTTAGAATTCTGCAATATGGATCGTCTATCAGAAGGAGAACGGATAGAGATTCTCATGATGATTGGTTATGGTGACAGAAGACGAACACACGATGAGGTACGTCATTTATTTAATACACGGCACATTCCGATCGGAATCCAATTAGTAGATCTACAGTAAGTAGGACTTTAGAAAGATTTACTGAAAGTGGAAGCGTAAAAGATCGTCCTAAATCTGGTAGACCAAAATCTGCCACAAATGAAGAGAATTCCCTTGAGGTAGTACTGGATGTGGTTGAGCAACCTCAAACGTCTGTGCAGCAACTTGCCTTAAACCACGATATGAGTAGACGTTCCATTCAAACAATTTTAAAAAGAAATAAGTTTAATTACCCTTACAAAGTACATTTAGTACAGGAATTGGCAGAAGACGATTTCGACAGAAGGCTTGAGTTTTGTGAGTGGGCAATGGAAGTTATTTCTGAAAATGACAATTTTGCCAATTCAGTTGTATTTTCGGATGAAGCTACTTTTCGTTTAAATGGATCTGTAAACAGACACAATTGTAGATATAGGTCTGACACCAACCCCATTGGATGGAAGAAGTTCACACCCAGCGACCCCAGAAAGTTAACGTATGGGCTGGTATCGTTGGTCACAATATTATTGGACCGTTTTTCGTTGAAGGCAACCTTACGTCGGAGAGATATCTTCAAATGCTGCGGGAAAATATTATTCTTCAAATTATAGAACTCTTTCCAAATCATGATAACCCAAATACAGTCAACGAAAACATCTGGTTTCAGTAAGATGGTGCGCCTCCCCACTATGGACTTGCAGTGCGCAATTATTTAAGCGACATTTTGCATCGGTGTTGGATGGGGAGAAGAGGAACCGTGGAGTGGCCCGCTCGGTCACCAGATTTGTCTCCTTTAGATTTTTTTTTGTGGGGCCATTTAAAAAGTTAATTAAATAGACCTGACAATTTAGAAGAATTGCAAAATCGTAGTCATGCTCAAATGGCTGCTATTTCTCGCAATTCTTTGCGAGACTCTTTAGAGAATTTTAAAAAGCTCATTCATTATTGCCAAGAAGTAAATGTATTCTTTGAGGCTTTCGCGGTTTCTCGAACTGTCAGTATTACAATTTACTTTTGGCTTAGACCGCGTCGCCATTTGGGAACTACACCCAGCATAATCAGGTAAGGACCGACCTGTAGCAAAGTTTGTATGGGTTCACAAACAGCTAACAGGCATAAGCCGATTTAGTATTATTGTCCTGGCAAACAAAATACATTAACATCAAATCCTTGTCCGACCCAAGGTTTAAATAAGCTAAGCGCACGGCCCTGTTTAGGCAGGCAGGGCCTACGAACAAATATTGCTCAGACTTCTAGAGCAAATGCTTGTAAAGGTAGACAACCTACGGGTCGGTCCTTACCTGATTATGCTGGGTGTAGTTCCCAAACGACGACGCGGTCTAAGCCGAAAGTAAATTGTAATAAGAAGTAAATGGGCAGCAATTTGAACATCTCCTCTCTTAACTACTGTTAATTAATAATGTTGTTGTTTTCATTTTTATTTAAGAAATATTGTTTGTTATCCTATTAATTTTAATTACTGTTTGTGTTTTGTTTATTTATGACGTTGTTAATGCAAGGGTTACTAGATTTGAGTAAATGTGCAGTGACGAATTAACCAAGTACACCAGCTCGAAGTAGGTCGCTCCACCTCCTTCTGCGGAACTGCTGTGCGATGAAAAGAAAAGGTTCTTTTTAGAACCACAATGTTGTTTAAAAAAAGAATTTTCCTGAAAAAAAGTTAGTCCTAAACGATGTAGCATGCCTCAAATATTTTAATTTTTCTGCGTTATTTTCTTATGTAACCCTATACATGTTTAATATTTCTGAAAAGAGAAAAAAATAAGCTTTCTATTGATGTATCACACAGCCTAGGTTGCTATTTAAAAAAATTCAAGAAGGCGGCCGCGCTTAAAAACTATATGCAAATAAAATTTTTTTTACTTCAGAATATGCAAAACAAGATGACTGGAAGTGATGGGGTGTTGTCACTCGAGTTTGATAGGGCGTCACGACATGTTTGGCGGAGAGATGGCGCAGCAGATCATAGTTACTAAAAAATGACGTTTGTGCGTCAAATTTGAAATCCGCACGCAATGCTATTCGAACCTTACTTTGTTTATACTGTGATATTACACTGTCATAACTGAAGAATTATAAGAACATTATAGTGACAACTATTATCGATCATATTTTCCTATAATTCATTATTTATTGCAATATTGAAAAGGTTCATATTTAATATAGCCTGAAAATTTATATCTTCACACTGATTATCACTGTAGCGAGCACTGTAGTTATGGAATTCAACTTCAGGAAAACGATCGTTAATGCGAGGATGTGGTAAAACTTGGTTTTGATTTTTTGGAAAATTCGAAAAAAAAAAACAGATTTCAATGCACTCAGTTTTGACATCGATAGGGCCCTCAAAAGGCTTATTGCAAAGCAAAAACACAAAAAAAAAACACAAAATTGGTTCTGTAAAGCAATTTGATGCGCCCAATTTGGCGTTGATTGTGTGCATGGGTCACAGTGGAATGCTACAGTTTATGCCGTTATAGAATGGGATGACTGTAGGGCATTGTAATTAAAAAAAACATGAAAAAATTAATAATTCACCCATACTTTATTGCTTACTCTAAATATTTCCTTAAATAAAAGAGTACTAATTTTTATTGCAATTATTTAGTGAAAGTAGGCAATAGCAGTAGTAAAGTATAAAGATGTAATCGAATTAGAAGACAACGAAGTAACTGCGCAATTTTATCGTAGAATTAATGCAGTGCTTTAATGTCGTTTCGGTTAACAGTTGCCTACGAGGGTACCATCTACCTGCACATATTGTAATTGTATAACATACAAACTGCATAAGCACAAAATGATAAACGTAATTTAAAACATTAAAAATAGAATAGAAACAAAAATCAGTACATAATAATACATTAAAAATGTACTGTATTGACAAAATCTATGCGAACAGTCACTCTAGACATAGTGCGTCTCTTTAACATTATAATTAGTAATAAAAACAAGTATTTTAAGTGCTTCAAAAGTTTATTATTTACTTGTGTGTGGATAGTGATTATCATACAAAATTTCAGAAGAACTCCTGCCTATTATACAAATCACAATAAACATTGTATATTATTCACCTCTAACCTTCTTCTTCTTCTTTAGCCATCCCTTTCCCATCACCTCTAACCTAAGATTTGAATACCTAATGGTAGCTTGTATAAACCAGGATTAAAACACATGAAATATATAAAAAACATGAAAACATTAAAATCTATGTTAACTAATTTAGTACTTTTTTAGCATGTTAACTTAAGCATTCCAATAAAATATACTTGATATAAACATAAATTCATTAAAAAAATCTTTTACATTATAAAACAATTAATGCGTTTTGCAAGTCTGCAAAAAATTATAGTTAAACCATAAAGTCTCATTAAACAAAATTTTTACAAACTCCATATTCTCAAAAACTACATTACTGCATGTCTGTACGCTTTGAATACATACAAATGCAGCTTTCACTGAACAAGTAGTCACTATTATATTTGTCGTTGTCAATGTGATTTTACCAGTAAAATCAAAAACGGTAAGTAAAATCATTATTTTACCGGTAAAATACAGCAAAATACCGGTAAAATTCATTTCACGTCAAAAATGATGTCATTGGATTCCTTACGAAAAACCATTTAGTTTGATACTAGATACTGGACAGGTCTACTTAATGCTTGATACAAAAACACAAAAATACAATTATTTATAGTTTATAAAAATATAACGCTTATGTAACTTACAGTTACAGTTATAATTATTAAAATATACCTAAAATAAATACAAAGCAAAATGTGATAACAAAAATAAAAAATATGAAGATATAAATCGAAATAAACATTTAGATAAAATCAACTTATACATATAAACATAAAGTTAAACAAACTTAATAAATGTAATTGATGTAACTTTTAATAACAAAAATAAAAAATATTTAATATAACGGGTATCCAGAAAGTCTTTCACTCCTGGGCCGCTATGGATTGTATAACGTATGTCTTTGGATATCTTTGTCGAAATTCTTGTTTACACGCATTGATGGAATAATTCCAATTTCCGTTTTCTAATTGTTGACTATTGCGAAAATAAGATTTCACAATAAAGGTTTTTTGTTCTTGCGTAAACGTTTTATAACAAGACATATGCAGAAATTAAATAATTCAAAATAAAAACCTTATAATTTAAATTGACTTTGACTTATGTCAAATAAATTACTTAGATATGACTGAATAAAAGACATGCCTTATACAATCCATAGCCGCTTTGACTGAAAGACTTTCTGGACACCCGTTATATTATTATATTATAATATGATTGGTTTAAAGAAATTAATCTTTATTTAGGTTTCCTACCACAAAACATTTCTGACCCTTTCCAAGAAAAATAATGTTTTGTTTTGGAGTACACGAATATCCGCCCGCGACAATTCGAAATGATTTTACCATTTTATCGGTAAAATGTGATTTTACTTTACCGGTAAAATACCATTTTACCGATTGGTAAAATACTGAGACTCACATCACTGTCGTTGTCCTACTGTGATGGCAGGTCGACAAGAAAATCATAACACAGGGTCCTCGACTTGGTAATTCTGCCACTGCGATGGTGACATACAAGTTGCAGTTGAAGAATCACTGCATATTTTTGTGGTTATATGTGGCGATGCACACAGGATGATTGATAACATGTTGGGATGCACTTTCAGTACAGATATAGCATCTGAAAATAATGAAAAGTTCCTATAAATATTTGCCCAAAAACGCTTCGTTACCGGGCAAATGCAGTCTACAGAAGTGGGAACAGTATTACCTCTTCCATAGGTTTAATTTCATAAGCAGCTTTTATGGACGCATGTTTATAGAATTTACTCTCAGTTTTGTGGAAACTATTCTATTCTATCGTATTAAGGAAACACTTATTAGACCTTCATGGCAATTTAATTTTAGAAAAGCATGGTATTATCTTGAAAACTGTTAGATTTAGAGATTTTCAACATGAGTACATTTTTTGGTCAATTTTGTATGGAGAATAAGATTTTATATCCAAAAGTTCAAAAAAAATGCTAAAATCTAAAACATGTAGAAGAAAATATTACGTGTTCCCCCCCCCCCCCCCCGTATGAGACACCTCTAGTGTTCTTATTCAAGCCAAAATTATTACAAATACATGAATAACTAATTACGTGAATAATGCTCACATATGAAATTTTAAAATTTGAGTGCAATTACTGCAAAAGTTATCTACAAAAAGTGATTCGCCTGGTTCATCTTCAAGAAGCTGTAACCCTATAATGAAGGGTTTTCAGGCCCATGTTCATGAGAATTTTTTCGATTATATCTATCTATCCTGAAAATTCGTTCCACATGTTATGAATTACACTGTATACCATTGGTATGGGAAACGAAAATTGTGCAGACTTCATTCAAATGAAGTAAAAGGACTCTTTTAACTTTTCTTTCATTCGTGTTGTTATGAATCCTAAAAAATATTGCAATAATTATAAGAGACATAGTTAAATATGATCTGAAAACAAATACCTATTTAGAAATCGTAGAGTATGCTAAATTGTAGTTATTTTAGCATTGGTGTAATTTTAAATTAAACCATCTTTTTCCATTGTAACATGTAGCTGCGTACTATAATAAACTAAACAATGTTGATTGTTTAAATTACAGCAAAAGGAAATTTTTATATGTTGTGATTATTATCAACAGTGATCGGAAGTACAATTCTTTTAACTGCCTGAAAACAATATATATTATAAGTATTTCTCAGCTTCTTAACTGTGTTTTTACTAGTTAATTGTTATTCTACATAGGTACATATTTGATTAAAATTAAATCAGTACTTACTCATCTTTAATTTCCTGCTGGTAGTCTGTCTTTTTACTAAGCTGAAGCTTCTAATAAATTGAGTTTTGTGAATTACATTGGTGTGTTAATTAATAAATCACCGAAGTATGCTTTTATTCGTTATTACTTTACTTTTTGAACGAATCGAATTCTCGTCAACTGTCAGAACATTTCAGGAGGGTTAGGTTAAAGTTCACGGACACTGTCAAAGAGATAAATCTTCACTGCTGCCCTCTCGCGGCAATACATTTGTGGGTCCCTCCCAAAACAATATAAATATTAAAAAGTTGATGCAAAATAACCACAAATTAACATATACCAAATATGAAACGCATATCTCAAACCATTTGATCAGGGGAGCTTTGGTCCCATACATAATAGCGACCCTGTATATATTTTTAAATTAATAGATAGTTACTTAAAAACACACTTTTCCTGTTTGATGTCAAGATGGTTGTGCCCACCCGTCAAGAAACCCTGACGCCGTCACTGGTTGTAGAAGATATGACTCACACTTATTCATATTTCATAGAGCCAGCTGTATTTACGAGCAAAAACATAATGAAACAGTAATTGTAACTGATACGCAAAACCTGCTTTTATCAAAGTTCAAAAAACTGTTTGCAATAAAGGAAAATAAAGCAAAACTTTTAGTTATCTATTGCATTCCACAGCAACATAACGTAATTTTTTACAAGTCGCGCCAATTTTTTATACAATTGATGGATGCATAGCTTACCTTCTTCAGGTCAAAAATAACGATAACACAAAATGGACCTTTTTATCACACAAGCGCGCCACAAAACGACAAAAACTGACTGTACCTCTCTTTTCTATGACTGACTAGCGTAGTTAAAAACTGATTTGGTTTTACATGGACGCTGTAGTAGTTAGTTCCGCTCAATGGTTTGCGCACAAACCAACATACTAGGATTGTGTTCCGCTCAACGAATAAAGAATACTATCTTTATTCGTTGGTTCCGCTCTACAGTTCAACGGCGCTGCATCTGCAGTGGCTGTTTCTTTTTCTATAGCGGGAATTTTAAAATAGTATATATAGGGTGTCCCCAAAATGACGCAACAAAAAAGCATTTGTTCAATATTCTTTAAGTAAGTAATTTCCTGAATAATTTAGTGTAATTAAATAATTCCGTATTATATAAGCACGAGCCACTTTAATTATGAAACTTAGTTGTAGAACAAAACACTTTATTCAATTTCAATTCAATTTATTTTCAATAAAAATACTGATTATAAAATTTATCTATACATAACTATTACCTACTGCTACTAACTTTCACAAAAGGTGCAGAAACTCCTGTGCGTCGATGTTAGAAAGGCAACCTACTAAGAGTGTAAGTATAGTTTAACTTCATTATTTCAAATAACAAGTAGTGTGTATTCTGTACCTACAGCATAATATCACTGGGCGGCGACTACTTAGGGGTCCTCTAATAAGTTTCCGTATATTACATTTTTTAGTACAAATTTCCGTTAATTTTGAAGGACATCATGGCATTGTAATATAATTGTCGAAGTCCTAGAGGAACTGTTTGATGGTGAAATCAACTTAGGGCAAACGTAAATTAAATCGTATTGATTTCCAGTTACCTTATTTGTCTTATTAAATTTTTGCAGGCATAAACTATGACGACTAAATATGCGCAATTTGAGAGATACCGGCAAACTACTTGAACTTCCAAATTTTACTATTTTAAAGTTGTTCAGATTAAACAAAAATTGTACTATAGGTTTAATAAATTCCATACGTCAAACACACAAAAAACGGGCGAAGCACTTCGCCGAGACTTTCCAATACTTTAAAATTCATATGGTTAGCAGGCTAGCTACTAACCGTATTGTAGTTCATTCCTAGCCACAGATAAAAGACATATATAGATATGCAAATGTTGTAGAACAATTTGTTTGGCGTTTGCGTTTTTGAATAAATAATTAATTGATTTCAAATTCTTGAAAAATTCCTGAAGGCGCCAGAGTAAAATTTGGGAGATTAGTAAAGAACAAATTTCTAGTTCACTACAAGCTCCATCGGCTCAGAAAGTTTTAAAATAGTTGTGTGAGCAGTATTTAAAAACTTTTTCTTTTCAAAATTTTATAGCAGCGCCATTGCGATCGTTTTCAGATTTCCAAAATTAAGTTTACTTCATCACGTATTACCCACCAAAGTTGTAACTGATTTCGATCAGACAATTACTTTTTGAGTAAATAGGCGTTTAAGTTGAAATTTTCAAAAAGTTGTAGCGACCGCCATTTGGAAGCTAGAGAGTTCGGGAAAGAAGCTTTCGATTTGCCGTAACTTCTTCTCTCAAATTTATAAAATTTAGTTTTGGAAAAAAACGCTACCACAGAAACATGTCTAACTTCTGTTTTCGGGTTCGGATTTTTTTGAAAAGCGTAACTAGAAGTACAATTTTTAATATACCCTTAGATTCACAATTTTATCAAAATCGATCCAGTACTTTCGGCTTGAGAGGCGTCACCCACCCACCCAGACCCACAGAAAATTCGTTGAGCCCCAAAACGTGTATTTCCGTTAAAATCAAACTTTTTATAAAATCAATACTTCCCTATACCGAAGGTATGGGAAACTAACAACTAACTGTGTGACCACTTTTGAGCAACAATTTTTGAAAATTAGAACCTTTTGAAAATATTTTTCGCTTGAGTTTATTATTTATTCAAGAATTGCTCTAAATAGTAAAATTGCGTTTCCTTTGAGCTACTATAATCACTAGTATATGCTGATCTGGTACCCGTTTTTGAGTAATAAGGCGATAAAGTAAAAATTTTCAAAAACCTGTGGTTGCCGCAATTTTTAAGTTTGAGAGTTCGTAAGAAAAGCTTTACAATGGCGTTAATATTTTCTAGCAAATCCCCTTTCCAAATGATCAATTTTTGAAAGCAATATGTCACCAAAAAAATTTTAATTTCCACTTTCCTGAAATGAACATGTGATGAACTAACATCTGGGTGCATGCCCATCCGCAAATTTTTTTGTCAAAGGGGTCGCTTAATATTACCAATAATAATTTTATTAAGATTAATAATAAAACTATTATGATAATAATATAGTAATTATTTCTTGTTACTTTTTTATAGAATTGCAAAAAATAATTACAATTTTATTAAATAAAAACTCTTTTATCTCCTAATTTCTCGACAGATGGCGCATTACCTCACCCTATGACTGCTCCATAGGTTTGTCTCACTGTTTGTCTTTATTTGAACTGGCAACATCGGGATTGTCATGATTAAATTATAATTTTCATTTGCATAATTATCATTATCCTTTCATAAACTGAATCATCATCTGAAACGCTAAAAATCGTTTTATAACTCTCCACCCAGTTGCATAGTCATTCATCAGAATCGTCGGTAAAAGGACAAATTCGTTCAAAAACAGAACTAAACTGTTTACTTATGGTCGTCCTTTTTTTGACCGATAAAATTGGTGTTCTCAAAAATGCCTGTAAGCAAGCATGTTTTGCTTATTATGCTGCCAAATTTGACAAATCACAAAAATTAAGTCTTATATTTTACCAGTTTTTCCAAGGCATCAATTCATTCTGCCTTTGTAATATGTTGTCCTTGATAGTGCGTACCAAATAAATTTTGTTGTTTTTTATGTACATGTATGGAAGCAGCTTCAGAAATGAACTGAATGAGTAAACAGCAAAATTTATTTATTGAACTGGCACCATTAAAACGAAAGTGTTATTTCCCACAAATCCATTGAATTTACACTAAACTTCACTAGACCTTTTGGTCGCAGAATTTTAAGCTCTATATGCATGCAGTAATTTTTCGATATGGCAGCAGAAGCCACACAGTCAATTGATGAGGAACTTTACTATGTTAATTACAATGGCCAGTCACAAAGTTCTGGATGGTTCGTTTTTATTATATCCTACGTTAAAAGTAGTTCTAAGAAAAAAAGTTGATTAAATTCTGCATAAAGTTAAAAAAAAAGAATGTTCTAACTCTAATAATTTCCAAAATACGCCCATCCACAGAACCCCAACTTTTTTAATTTTTGACTCAAAAATCGTACTTTTCACATTTTTTGAGATACTGTTGTCCCTGATAATCATATGTACAAGTGTATTTATCAATTCCAGCTTTACTTCGTTAAAGTCCATATTTAATGAGTATCTGTATATAAAATACTTAATCACTTTAACAATTTCTATTTATTTAAACCTTATACGTATTTCAGCATGTTAACATGCCATTGTCAAAGGTTATATGAAGGTAAACAGTTAGCGTTGTTATAGCAATAGAACTTTTTTACTTATCTTGGTAATCGTCTGCAGATGACTTGATTTCTTATTCCAAAATGTCTAGTAGAGGAGAATTTAAGAGATCAATTTGCTCATTCATTAACGGTACAGTTTTTAAATGTTTGTGAATTTCAAAAGCTTCTAGTATATCTAATTTACGTTTATCATCACAAAAGTGTAAACATTTTATGGTGTTATTAGATGTACAAGTGGTCCACACGTGAATTAAAGTTTAATTAATTTTTCATTATACCTGAATCATAATTTGTTTTTTAAACTAAAAAGCGTGCAAAATCGGGCCTTTAAAGCACTAGTGCTTTAAAGTTGCCTAGGTAACAACAAATTCACCTACAAATTTTGAACAATGTTAAATACACAGCTAATCAGTTCGGCTAACATTCTAATCTCGGATGAAATATCCATGTTTTCGTTCATTTTGTAATTCACGAACACAAAGTCGAAACAAACTTCACAAATCAACAAATTTCTAATAAATATACATAGCAACGAAACAACAATTGCTAACCGTTTCTATATCAACGATTAATGACACAGATTACTTATCCCTAAAAGGAATGTCAATTTCCTTTTTTTGTTATAATTTTCAGATTGTAGTGCAGGTATAATAAAAAATAGCGTATAATACATGTGTATAAGAGCCTTTAAAGCACTGCTCCGTTAAAAGGCACTCGGCTTTGCCTTGTGCTTTTTTAAACCCATCGCGCGTGCTTTAAAGGCTTGCTTATACACTTTTATTATAATACTAGCTGGGCCCGGTCCGCGTTGCTGGTCCTAAGTAAGCCTTGTTTCGTTCAATTTGATCAAAATGAATTAAAAATCATGAGAATTGTTTGAGTTTAAGTGGGAACATGATTTTTGCATTGTTCCATTCCGGTTTTTCCATCCAAAAACAAAGAAAAAAATTTCGATTTTTCCTAATTTTGAGTTTTCCACTTCGATTTTTCCATTTTTCTCTTCGAAAAGCCATTCAAAACGAAAACATACGAAATCTCATACAAAAATACCATACAAAATCATCTTTTGGATTTTCCAAATCTTCCGACCTTTCCGGTGCATTTTCCCAAAATTTTCTTTCATACAAACCTTGTCCTGACAATTACGAACACAACAAAAAAAAATGAGCCAAATCGATCGAGCCATTCTCAAGTGATGATGTACCAAACATGCGGCAATTGATTTTTATTTATATAGATATACTATTCTGTTAATCCAAAACAAAAACAGCCTTCTACCCTGAGGGCTGTGACCCCTAAAAGTAGAGCATTTTCGACTGTTTTTCGAGCCTGTTTCGTAAGGTTGGCTTTTCAAATAGCTACCTACTTTTGAATGCAATCAACGTAAAAATAAACTAAACAAAAATGAAATAAGATACAATTTTGCGTAAAACTAACAAAAATGTCTTGCTCTCATAGCATCTGAAATATGACCTTTCTAAAAACCCAATTTTGTTGAATAAAAATGTAAAATTTCGTTTTTAAGAGTGTTTTTTCTAATCTATTCACAGGAAAGTTTCATTAGGAAAAATTATAAGGAACTCCATCCTGCTTAAATGCAACAAAAAAAAACGTAATTTTACATTTTTATACCATAACATCGGGTCTTTTAAAGGTAATATTTCAGAAACTATTAGTTAGGATATTTTTTGTTTCACATAGAATTTTACCATCTTTTATTTCAGTGTAGCTCATTTTTACGTTGGATGCACTCAAAATGAGCTATTTTCAAATAACTGCAACCCTACGAAACAGGATCAAAAATGCTCGACTTCGAGAGGTCATAGCAACCTATTACGGTTAGAGCAGTTTTTTTTTTAATTAACAGGAAATTGAGTGTACTTTAACCCTTCTGTGGACCAGTTTTAAGTATGATCATCAGGAACAACGGAATTTCAAGAAATCTAAGGTACGTATTGTGGACCAAAAATTTAAAAAATTGGGGTTCTTTGGACATGCATATTTAGGGCTGAAACCTATTTTTTGTTTTACGCAGAATTTTGTCGTTATTTCTTCTTCAGTCTACTTTTACCGTAGGATGCAATGGAAAGGAACAATCCACTATTTTGTGATTTTTTGCACCTTCTTCAAAACAGTTTTCTACGTTCCCGACTAAGTCACAAACTCAGTTTTTTTTTTGGATGTCCAAATAAAGTGTTCGCAAATATTTACATTCTTCCACCAATCCTACACAGTCATTTCTACACACCTCTACAAACTATGGGAATAAAACACGATTATGCAATGTCACAATTTTATTTATGAATACTAAATAAAAATGTCATTAATGCAAAAATTTTTAAATGTGGTATACGTACAGATTACCTACAAACAAACAGAACTTAAACCTAATGTTAAGAAAATCCTATCTAACAATTAAATCGTACAAATATAAACTTAACCATAGAAGGCATAGTTAATTATTTACTCTAATATTGTAGTAAAAGTAAACATGAAATTAAAGAGCAGTAAATAATTCAAATAATTAATGAATAGCTATTAAGCCAGACTCCAGAAGCTTCTGTATTTTGGCAGCAATATCAGGATTTCTCAAATGATCTTGTACCGCTTTTGGATCACTTTGCATTTGTTCAAGTATCATACGCATTGCAGGATCCCTTAAAATGGCTTGGACTTCAGGATCTGCCATGGCACGCTGTCTCACCTTTTCAGGATCACCTCCCACTCCGGCACTTTCTAATGTGCATTGTCTGTAGCCTTGCAAAGCTTCAGCATTGTTTGGATCTAATTCTAAAGCTTTCTGAAAAGCAGCAATGGCTTTGCTAGCTTGTTGCATTCCCTGTGAATAAAAAAAAAATACAAACCATAAGTTATAATTATATAAATTTCAATAAAAGATGACACTGTTAAATATACATATTTATATAAAAATACACTTTTGACAAATAAGTTAACTGTAGCAAACGTTTGGTATAAATTTAACCACAACTTCTTCAGGTCAAACTATGCCAATTTAACCCAACTTACCTATAGTGTGTCCCACTTTGTTTAGAAACACCGCTATAAAAACTTTATTTGAATCCTAATTGAACCCGTTGTTTTTGTTATAGTATGGAAAAAAAAAAGTTTTCGCTTAGGAGAATATTAAATGTTACAAGATGTAAAAGCCCACACTATTATGATTTTTTTCTTTGCCAAAAATAGAGACATTATATTAGGGATTTTGTGTAATGGCATTTCAGAGGGTCCTTAACAAGATTATGCAATCAGTTTTTCAATTAACAAAAACCCTAATGTAATTTCTGAATTAGAATAAGAAAACAATAATCGCAGTAGGTTGGGCTTTTTACATCTTGTAACATTTAATATTCTCCTAAGATGCAACTTCTTATCCTCCATACTATTAAAAAAACGGTTCCAATAGGGCTACAAATACATTTTTTAAAGGGATGTTAGCAAGCTATAGGCCTCTTTTTTTACTAAGTTTATTATTAGGAATTTATTAAAAATTTTTAGTGTGCATATGTTTCGAAGGGTGCTCTACAACCTAGTCAGTTTTTTGATTGGACGTCAAATGTCAAAATAGCGATTTTCAACTGTTTATTTTTAAATGGAATGGTACAACTTTTTTTGGCTTAGACGATGCTGTATGATGTTTGCAATATGATCCTTACTGAATTTTTTCCCAATTTTTACGATTCAGCCGTAAAATATACATTCATTATGTTAGTCTAGTAGGCCGGGACCTACGGAACATACTTTGATGTATTTACACAAAACGATTTAATGATTGTCAGTATGCATAGTGAAATCATGATTTTAATAAACATAAAGAAACAGAAACTCAGGTATTTAGATTACATTAAATAATAGTTACTTCAATATTAGGATAACATCGAATGAAAACTATAAGATTATAAACTAAACAAATTTAAATAAAAAACTAATTAGTTTTTATCCAATAAGAAACTCGAAGAAGCAAAAATGTTTACTTACAACCAATTGTTTCATCAAAAGTTCACTTATTTTACGCAAAAACATGGTGATGCGTGCGTACGTACCGGCCTACTAGACTTAACATAATGAATGCTTATTTTACGGCTGAATCGTAAAAATTGTGAAAAATTCAGTAAGGATCATATTTTAAACATCATACAGCATGGTTTAAGCCAAAAAAAGTAGTACCGTTCCATTTAAAAATAAACAGTTGAAAATCGCTATTTTGACATTTGACGTCCAATCAAAAAACTGACTGTGCCAAGTTGTAGAGCACCCTTCGAAGCATATGCATACTAAAAATTTTTAATAAATTCCTAATAATAAACTCACTAAAAAAAAGGCGTTTAGCTTGACTCAGCCTGTATACAGTAACATTTTGTTATGGAGTACAGCCTCCCAACAATGGAAGTCTAATTTCTCGTTTATTGTATTCTTTGACAATAGTTAAATTAAAATTTCGAAATTTTATGTCAGCACTATCCACACAGTGAATAAGTGCACTATAATTGATTTAATGTAAAGAGGGAGGCACAGTTTCCCTTAATTTTCTCAGTCTTTACACTTTTTCAATATGCCTTAAAAATTTTATTCTCCATACAAAAATACACCAACAGTTTTCCATACTTCCATTTTTGTGGAAAATAAAAATCAAGTTGCCATGATGGTCTGAGTGTCTCCTTCAAATGTCTATAGGATGAGCCAACTTGCTTTCAAAATATTTGCAACTTTGCAGATACCGAATATTCAAACGAGATTTTAACAACCATTTTATTTTGAACAAACTAAACTTTCATATGTAAGTACATTATAAACAGGGTGGTGTCCAATTTAATTATGCACCAAGGAAAAATCAATGCATTTTCTTTTAAATTACTTGCTATTGCATTCACGCAATTTTGACATATTCCAATATGGATCAAAGTGCCCGGTGTTCGTCAATTGTTGCAGGTTTAGTCGTTGACACACAGGCTAGGCAATCTTGCCAACGACTTGAAACTGCGATCTTATTGGCTCTCCCAAAATAAAATGCTAATTATTCCCCACAGAGGGCGTTGTATTATATGATACATCAAAGCCAGTAGATATAATAAAGTACCCAGACGAATGTGAACAGACAACAATGATGATCGACCAACCAGCAGGTGTTTCTACAATTAGAGGAACTTATAATTTTTTTCAGTAAAATCATATTTTCTCGGCTCAAAAAGGAAGTTTAAATATTGAAAACAACACAACAAAATGTTAAATGTGACAGCGATTGCAGAGCCTCTTGTTATATCCTTCTTGTTACCTTTTGAGAAACGTCAAATCGTTTTAATATTTTAATACGAGTCCAAAATCACATGACTGAGTTCGCCCTTATTAATTTTAAAATTAAACAAAAATAATATTTCGGATACAGGCTAATCTCTTATGATTAAGCTGCAGAAATTCCAAGTTCTTTTTTAGTGTATAAATTTATTTTGTTGTATTTTTTATCTGGAGTAATGTGAAATTAATTGTATTTTACTATAGTATAATACAATTAGCATTACGTTTGTTTGTTCCGGGTTTATGTTATTTATTCCAAGTTAAAACGTGACAAAATGTAAGCAGGCCAACTAATACAATTTTGGGGTGGTATATTTGTAATACATTTTAAGAACGCTATTACAATGCATGCTCAAATTTTATTTCTATTGCAACATAAAAAAGTATATTACAGTGTATGGTATAAGACACAAGCTTAAAATATTATTGTACTACACAATATAGTACTACGTCTGGTCACTTGATGTTAATTGAATCTGAATTATTTTTGTAAATATACTTTGTTCTTTTAAATTATCCATTATGAGTTACAGATTTTTAATTGCTTAATTCTTGATGCCTTCTAATAATTCGATGCTAGTTCCATTTAAACTAATGTATTTTTAGGGAAAACTCATAGCAGTATCCATAATTCCAGAACACGTGACATACAAACATAGCAACGCGGGGCAGACACACAACATAAGAATAACCTAGTTTCATTTGACTACGACTGAGCTGACTGTAGTAGCATCACAATTGGTGCAGAGGGGAAATAGATATTTATTATACAAGGGAAAAAAGTAATAGATTTTAGCTCGAGGTGTCTGTATGTCTCCCGACGCGAAGCGGAGGGAGACACTCACACCGAGAGCTAAAATTTTACTTTTTTCCTGTGTATAATACACTATTTTTTTCTGTGATGGGAAAAAATGTAATATATTGAAAAACATACATAATAAAGTTGGAAAATTGGTCAACGTGGAATTTGAATTTTTAAACTAGTAAGCTGTTGTAGCAGGAAAAAAGTAATTACTTTTTTCCCCGGGGAAAAAGTAATTATTTTTTTCCCCGGGTAAAAGGAAAAAAGTAATTTCATAAAAAGTGATACTTTAGTACCTGTCAAGACAGACAAAATGTTAAACTTTTTTCCCGTCACAGAAAAAAGCTTATTTTTTTAAATTTTCATAGCATACTTGGTTGGAACCATTTACAAATACCCGATATTTTATACAAAAAAGAAAACACTAGATCAGTATTTCTGCACATCGCAATTGAGATTTTCTACAATGATTCTAGTACTGTAGTATTAGCTAACAGTAAACTTAACAACATATTTTGATTTGAAAAAAGAAAACATTAAATACCTGCAAAATGCAACCCTTTCTGATCCAACCTTTAATAAACTTTGGATCAAGTTCAACACATTTGTCGCAGTCTTTTAATCCAAGATCAAATGCAGCCAGTTTGGTATAACAAGCAGCACGGTTGCTATAGATTTTAGGATCGTCGGGATTGCGTTTGATTGCCTCTGTGTAATGCTTAACTGCTGTTGCATAGTCTCCTGTCTTGAACATTTCATTACCTGTAATAATAAATAAAACGTATTCTTAAAAATGTAGAAAACATCTCCAATTCTTGTTTTTATCATTTTAATAAAACAACACTTCCTATTATTTGACAATAGCTAAATTTTAATAGGAAAAGGTATACAATAGAGGCTCACCAATTTCAGCACCCTGCAGGATGTGACAGTGAAAACTTGCTAATTAGCATTATTGCATTTCTAATTGGTAAAGTAATGTATTGTATTCGAAATGCAAGACGTTCCGCATCAATAGAGATATTATCAATTTTTCGAGAAAGAACTAGTTTCATAAATTGCTAAACAATGTCTTATTTTTTTTATTAATTACTAACCTTTTTCCTTTTCTTCTTCTGCTTTTTCAGGATCAATATAGGCTTTCCTTTCCTCATCCCTTATAATTTTTTCCATTTGAGACAAAAGGGTCTTAATTTCTGGTGTACGATGTTCAGACATCGACTTTTCATAAGCTGTTTTTGCACTGTGGTAGTTTTTCAATTTTTTATAAGCATTGCCAATCCTCATAAAAGCCTTTGCAATTAATTTAAAATCAGCTCTATTTTCCCTTCCAATTTCGATACCTTTCTCACACTTTTCTATACATTTCTCATATTCTTTTTGTTCAAAAAACACTGCAGCCAAATTATTATAAAATGTTATATCTGTCGGATCATGCTTAAGAGCATTTTCATAATGTTCTATGGCTTTTGAAAATTCCTTCTTTTTATAAGCTTCATTTCCTATTTCTTTTTCATATTTTGCCTTTTTCTTATTTTCAGGCAACTCAGGTTCTGGTTCTTTTTTCGGTTCAGGTTTTGGTTCAGGTTTCCGAGGTGGAGGAGTATAAGGCGGTTCCGTTTCCATTGGTTCTTCCTGATTCATATCAATACCCATCAAAACACCAAGGGCAGTAATTAAACGAGGATCTTGTAATTTTTGACCTAAAAGACTCGGATTGCTTTGAAGTTGTTGGATTAAACTAACAAATGAGGGATCGTTCATGTAGTCTTTTGTTCTGGAGTCTACCCTTAACTTGGCAAGTACATCGGGGCTTGCAAATGGATTCGGAAAACCTCCCCTATTGTTTGAATTTTTCTGTGCACGGACCTCTAGTAAGCCATCCTTTAATTGAGCATTATTAGGATCTAATTCCAAACCTTTTTCATAGACAGATATAGCTTCGTCTGTGCGTCCTAGATAAGCTAATGCAGAACCTTTTCTCGAGTAGCCTTTAGACCAATCAGGTTTAATTTCTACAGTTTTTTCTGCATCTCGTAATGCAAATTCATACTTATTTGCCTTTGCATAGGCTGCCGAGCGATTTGAATATAAAACATGATTATTACCATCCAATTTTATGGCCTCGGTGTAATAATTAATGGCTTCTTCAAATTTATTCTCCGCTAATGCAGCGTTACCTTTGTCTTTCAGAGCCCCAACCTAAAACATTATTTTCAAAAGTAGAATCTAACAAAAGTAAATTCTATAAAACTGAATAACATTTACATTTCTACAGATCCTATAATAAAATTTGATAAAAGTAAAACTTACTTTGTCCATATTTACCGGTATTAACACCTCCAACGCAAGAGCACGTTTTCGATCGAAATCGAAAACTCTAGAAACAGCAACGAAAATGTCAGCTGTCAAATTACGATTGTCAACTTTTTCGTAAGTCACTGCCGCTGAGGTAATGTTTTTACCAATACACGCGCTTTACACTAACTGATTGGTTGTAAAACCGCGCCGTTATTTGAATTGCCGTGCGCTCTACAATTTAAAGGAAAGAACGTTGAACTAAGTCGAGTATCCATCGAAATATTAATAAACACTTCATACTTTTCAGTTTCTCCTCCCAAAAAAAAATCCAATTTTAATTAATGGGGTATTACTGTTTTCTTACAGATAAAACTTCTTTTGCAAATTATTTAAAAGTGGATTTGTTAACTTATGTGCATAAACACTTTGGCGAATTAAAAATTGTTTATTATATAAAATATTTGATACGTATTTATGTATGTTTACAACCATACCATAGCATAACAGCATTAAAATAAATGTAAGTATAGACCAGAGCTGGGAAATATTTAAGATGAAAGATACTTTTCAGTGATAAATATTTAAAATTAATAGTATATTAATAAAACAAAACACTTGGTAATTGTTTCGCAATTTATTGGTTTTTATTTGGTAAAGTAGTGGAATTAGAGTAAATAAAAACCAACAAATTGTGAAACAATTACCAAGTGTTTTATTTTATTAATATACTATTAATTTTAAATAGTTAAATATTTATTAATAATGTTTCACTATGTACCTACCACACAATCAATTCAAAATATACTTTTCAGTATCTTAAATTAATACTTTTTAGAACCTATCTGTATTTAAAATTTCAAATACTCTTGAAAGTATCTAGTATTTAAAAAAAAAGTATTATTTTAAAAGTATTTTTGTATCAATCTTTTATATGCCAACAGTGACTATAATAAGATGGCAAGGCAGTAAACGTTTCTTCCACGTAATGCCGAATGAAATCTATCACTGATACTAATGACTAGGGATTTACCGATTAGTGAGTTTGGTTACTGGCCAAATACCAAATTGTCGGCTACTCTCTCAGGGCCTAATAACGAATATTTGGCAAAGTATTCAACAAGTATTCGACCAAAGTATTAAACAGTTTTTGATAGATATTTGGCCAAGTACCAAATATTCTTCTTTCTTCTTCTCGTGCCTTTCTCTACCGGAGATTGGCAATCAACAAAGCTATTTGCACTTTTGATGCGGCAGCTCGAAACGAGGATCTTGAACTTTGTCGGTACCACTGCCGAAGGTTTAACCATGAAGTTCTGCCACGACCTGGCTTTTTTTTTGTTTATTTTTCCTTGACCGATCAGTTGTAGTAGGTTGTATTTTTCATTTCGCATTACATGTCCAATATATTCTAATTTTCGTTCCTTTACTGTATACATTATTTCTAATTTCGTCCTTATTCTACGTAACACTTCTTCATTTGTGACGTGATTAACCCAGGGAATACATAGCATTCTACGGTACATCACATTTCGAAAGCAATAATCCTCTTGCATGTGTTTTCAGTAAGGGTTCAAGCTTCAGCAGCATAGGTATAGCAAGACAGAATATGTAAAATTTTAGGACACGTTTCCTGCAATCAGAACTGAGTCATCTGCATATCTAAGGTTATTTATAGTTCTACCACTAATTAATAAAAACAGTTAAGCTCTGGGAGGGGTACGGGCCCCCTAAACCCTTCTCCCTCTTTATCTACCCAACTGATCTTAAGATGTAGATTACGCTTGCACGAAAACAATATTTTTTTGAATAACATCTCTTTTATTTACGTATATGTTAACAGTTGAATACATGTCTCTGTAAAACAGAGGTTATATCGTATAACTTCCAAGTTGTGGCTTGCTGCTTGTTAGTGTCTAAATTTTAAGAAAAATGTGCAGACTGTATTGTTTTTATTTAGTGCATCCCGACTTGGAAAATATTATGCTCACCCAAATATTTGACAACTGCAAAAAATTGCTGAATACTCGATCAATTATTTGACCACTTAATACTCGGTGCATCCCTACTAATCCATCCATACATATATAAAAGCACAAAGGGTTTTTTTCTCCGGTTCCTCCAGCGGCTACCGCTTCACCAATTTGGACCATTTTTTTTAAATGAAAGGTCTCTATCCACAGATGGAACATGAAACATTTTTATATTTTTATTCTACGTCGATTTTATAATAATAATTATTTTAATTTATAATATATATGAAGAACGGCTAGACGCGCGTCACTTGGGGCGCCATCTACAATAACGTCGCCTGTCATTATTGGAACTAGTGCATCACGTGACTTGACATTTCGCCGGTTTTGTCAACGCTCTCTGTCAGTGCATTGTGTGCTGGGGTAACACTATATATAGTAACCCTTAAGATGCATGGACCTTTAATCTCCAATGATAAGGGGAGGTACGCTTGTGATGATTTTAATTTATGATAAATTATATACATTATTAGAGTAATAATTAGAAAATTTCACATGAAAATGCCACCCCAGTCAAAATCAAATTGATTTAAACCAATGAATTTTTCAAAATAAATCGTTTAATTTAAATCATAATTGAAATCTGGAATTAAATCGACTTGATTTAAATCTTCGTACCCTGCGAATATGTTAGCTAAAACGTTTTACCTGTATTCTTAATATTGCTTTCATTTTTAAAAATTGTCATATTCATAAAAACTAAAGTTTACTTTTTTAAATTTATGTTCAACTGTATTGAAAATAAGTTGGTAAGAAAAAGGGAAGTGTTTACTCACTACGTTTTAAACGTAGCTGCACCGGAACAAAAGCAAGTTTTTATAGAATTATCTAATATTATCCATGTTCTATATCATACACAAACAACACAAATAAGTTATAGTTTTTGAAATCGATGTATAATATTTAAAAATTTTTTCAAAAATAAAGCATTGCCAATCTTTACTAAATTAGAAGCCGTAGTAAAACATACAGTGGCGGCTCGTGGGTTGTAAAATTATATTAACACGAACATTATTAGATTGGAAGAAAAAAATGTTGAGTCCAAAATCATTTCTTTTCTTACAGGAGGACATGTTTTGTAAATAGTTATTACCAGATTTTCAAAAGTAACCGATTCGTCATGTCCTTGATGCCAATGCAAATGCTTCACCAAATTTGATGGATTCGATTATCTTTTGACAGAACTTGTTGATATTTAGTAGCCTGATTGTTGTGCTTTTGAATATTATCAGTATGCAGTATTTGTGAGTCCCAGCATAGTCTAACAAACAGGGGAGAGTCGGGCATAAGGAATCATGTGGGCAAAAAGGAATCATGCATTTTATTTAAAATGTATTCGTTTCCCGCGCCTCATCAAACTACCAACTAAAGAGTGACTAATTCTCCAACTGTGAGTAGTGCTATAATCAGGATAAGTTAAAAGCAATGCATTTTATAACAAATAAGCAAATTTATGAAGCCGAATTGTCAATTTCCTGTCACTTACTATTCGATGTAACTTTTTAATTTGAAAACTTGAGTTGCCCGTTTTTTTTATTTAAATAGCAAATAGGAGTCCCCGAAACATAACCTCAACGTTGGTTTTGAGCGTGAAGTTTTGTTGTAATTTTATTTACCGCCCAATTACACCATGCACTCTTAGGCAAAAAGAATCAGGGCAAAAAGAACCATTGATTCTTTTTGCCCTACATGTAGGTATTACATTGCCAAGTGAAAATTTTCTTAATCTTGTTTATTATTGCAAATGGTTTACAATTATAAGAGAAAATCAGAAAGAGCCACTGGTTGGTCAGAAGAACAAATGACCCGTGCTATTACAGCAGTCCAAACAAACACCTGATCTTTGAGAAAAGCTTCAGTGAGGTTTAGCATCCCTTTTGCAACGTTAAGGAAGCATGTTATAAAAGGTTTTTCTGAAAAGAAGATAGGACGATTCAATCGGTTTTTTTTCGACGGGAATGGAAAAGGATCTTATAAAATACTTGCATTTCAGTTTGCAACAAAAAATAAAATAACACTGTTTTAAAAATGGTAAAGCTGGTGAACAATGGTATTCAAACTTTATGAAAAAAAAAACAGAACTCAGCCTTCGTGCACCAGAACCCACAAGCATCGCTAGAGCTTGTCGGTTCAATAGGGTGCAAGTAGAGAGGTTTTTCAAGAACTTGGAAGAGTTTGTGAAAAACATCAATTTTCTTTGGATAATATTTACAATGCCGACGAAACTGGGATTCAGACGTCTTCGAAAAAACCTCCAAAAGTAATTTTGATAAAAGGGAAGAAGCAAGTTGGGGCGATTTCTTCTTCTGAGCGAGGTCGATTAATAACTGCATGTGTTGTTCCGCCACCGGAAGATTTATTACCCCAGCACTGATATTTCCACGCAAAAGAAAAAATCCGGCATTTTTTAAAGAAACTCTTCCTATTCAGCTGGTAACTGACAATGGTTGGATAAATAGCAAAACGTTTTTAGAATGGATGCAATATTTTGTTAAGTGTGTAGGACCTACAGAGGAAAATAAAATTTTACTTATTTTAGACAACCATGTCTCTCACAGAAGCATAGAAGTTTTGGATTTTGCATCAGAGAATAACGTAGTTCTCCTTTCAGTACTGCCCCATACCACCCACCGCTTGCCACCGTTAGATGTATCAGTTTATGGCCCGTTAGGCAAATATTTTGATAGGGAGATTGACAAGTGGCAGAAAACTCATCCAGGTTAAAGGGTTACGATGGATTACATTGGAGAAATTTTTGGAAAGGCATACTTGCAGGCGGCGATTCCTCAAAATGCCATTAATGGCTTTAAGAAAACGGGAATTGCAGATAAAGACATGGATGTGTTTACTGAGTTGGCCTTTGCACCATCCAATGTAACTGATAAGCCAAACTTAGAAGATAGCCACGACACTCCTTCCCTTGAGATTAATGAACTTAGCCTGACACCTGAAGAGGAAGCAGAAGTTACTCCACCACCTTTATCTTCCGTCAATTCAAACTCAAGTTGCATGCGAGGAGTTTCTAAAGATTGTGTTCCTGCTGCTTCAACTGTTAGTGAATCTGTAGCAGGTCCTTTAGGAGTAAGATCATCTCAGTATGTCCCCCAGAGATATTACAGCATTTCCAAAAGTTAGTATTAAAGAAGGAGCAAGAAAACGAAGAAGTCAAAAGTCGGAAGTATTAACATCAACCCCTGTAAAGGAAAATATAAGAAATCGGAAGAAGAGAAATCCAAAGTTGTTGAAACTAAACCAAAGAAACCCAAATTTGGTTGCCCACCAGTTGTTGAAACCAGTCCAAATGAAGACGAAATCCCTTGCTTAATTTGTGACGAGCAATATCAAAATTCGGACTACGTACGGAATACACTGTAGAAGTCTACATTTGTGATAAATGTAGAGAGGATGTCCTGCGTTTCAGAAAATAAGCAATTATCAATGTCTCTTATTCAATCAAAATTAAATTGTGATAATATGATTAGAAATTTTATTTATTCTACAATTATTCTTGTTGGTCCTATTTGCTTTTATGAGTGATTCTGTTTGCCCGCATCTTTGGGCAAAAGGAATCAAATACACCGATTTTCTTTTCATTTATTATACTTATAAAATCCTCAATATTTTATAAAATACATGAGTAATTCCCAAAGTATATTCCTTTGCCATCATGCTCTTAAAATTGCATACAATTTTGAAGAAAATTGACAATTTTAAATGCATTTTAAACTAAGTGATTCCTTATGCGCTAGTCTCCCCTACAATATAACTAGTCTATGGTCCCAGTAAAGACAAATGGATTTGATTTGATATGTGTTGTTTAGCGTTTCCTGGGGTCTTTATTGTGTTATTAAAATGTACTAGATCACGAATTCCGCACTGATCGATATAGTATAGCCCCGAAAGCATAAGAAACTGTTTTTAATGCTACACGAAGAAATGGATTTGTACGGAGGGATTGAGTGCAGCACCTCAGTCCTGTGGTATATACGCTATTTTTTTGCACTTCCGAATAATTTTAAATCAAAATAGTCGAAATTTTAAAATATGCTGTCAACGTGACAATCCAGCTTTTAAAACGTCAAAATTAAAATCGCAGTTTCCAATGGTGACTAAACACACCATAACTAGGACTGGGAATATTTATCGATATATTGATAATATTGAATAGCGATAATTTTAAAACAATTATTGATATATAGATATTATCGATAATATCAAAAACATCGATAATATCGATAATATTGACAACGTCGATAATGTCGGTAATATCAATAATTTCGATACTAAGACCTACAAAGAAAATCAAAATATAGTAGAGACAAAAAATTAATCCAAGAAATATTGTAGTTACGCAACAGTTGTTGCAACAACTGAAACATATCAACTCATATTGACTCGCAAGATAGATTGCCTACTCTACTTCAAACTGAAGGTTGTCCTTTTTTTTTATTAATAGGGCTATAAATATAAATATATCTGCCTTTAGTTAGGATTAGGGGCAAAGTCAACGTCAACGTGTAAAAATTACCATGTTTTTACACAGTGTACATACAATTTAAAAAGAATTAGGAAAGAAATAAATCGTGGTAATATTGACACTTATAGTATCTGTATTATAGATAATATATCGAAATTATTGATCATAATGTCGTATTATCGTAAATATAGCGATATTATCGTTATTATCATACTATTGATACTATCGATATTATCAATATAAATTCATTATCGATATTCGATATTGAATTTTGAATATCGCCCAGCCCCAACCATGACTTAGCAATGTATATACATTTAATCCCTTGGGACTTTTGAAAATATTTAATCCCTTCGACATTAAAAGCGACACTTTAGTCCTCGAAAAAAGGAATCAAATTAGTACTTTTACTCTTAAGTGCAAAAATGTTTTAAAATTTTTTACCAAATAATAAATAGTCTACAGATTTTGGTGCTTTTAGTAACAAAAAGAAAAAATGATGGTGCTTGTGTAACTTACTATCTATTGATTTTTATAGTAAATTTGATGTGTTTTATACAAGATAGTCATTTTATTAGTTGATTTTGTGGTGGCAATATTATTCAAATCTGTACACTCAAAAATTCTCATGGTAAAATATGATTTGCAATTTTGCATCCTTGTTGTAAGCTGGTTTGCTTTATTCACTAATATAATAAATTAACTATCTTGCTGGTGTTTGGAATGTTATAAAAAGAGCAGGAATTTCCACCACCTCATCAGTACTGGGGATTCCCAAATTGGCCTCTTGATGGTCGAGTGAAGAATGCAGGCTGCATGTGGATTTGTGGGCAAATTGATATAGTCACCATTGAGTATAGAAATTAAATAATATTTCTTTGTTAAAAATATTTATTGTTTTCAAGTTTTTAATACTAGTTTTCTTGTAAGATAGGACTAAAGTAATCTTAAGTAAATAATAAAAATTAACTATTTAAAACATATTGTGGTATATACAATTTTTTGCTGGGTAGACAAAAAAATTAACTACAATAACTAACAACAATAAATACAACAGGTAAATTTCAAGTAATTTAAAACATACGAACACAATTTCTATCCTCTGCATTTGTTTTACAGTTCTTTTAATCTTTACTACTCAGATTCACTAGACAGATATGAGGTGATTACAATATCACCATGTTAAGGCTTTCCGTTACAGGTGATAAAAACTGATTAATTTATTTAAATATCTACAAAATTATAAATAATAATTAACAAAGTTCATCACATGTAAAAGGAAATGTTACATAATTTCGAAAAAAAAATGTCAGTCAGAAGAAAACCGTAGTCACTAACCGACCAAAGAATTCCATGAAAATCCATTTTAGTCAAAAGCAATATCTGCCATTAACAAATATTTCTTACACATAAACGGATTGTCGCTGACAATTCTTCAACAGGTAGATCACAGGACAGTTTTATTTTTGGCAACTTGCATGATCTTTCTCTTCTCATTTTTGCTGCCATGTGAAGACACATTGGGAGCAAATGTTTTTTGCATGCATGACATGCTTCTCGTAATGTCTGATGTGTATTTGTGAACTCCGTTCACGCTTCCAGCTACTTCTCTCACGCACTAGCGGGAATGATCGATGTTTGATATCTGTTCGTATTTTCGTAATTAAACTGCAAATAAAATAAAAATAATTAAATATTTTATCCTCGAAAATAAAAATTTAATTAGTGTTACACTTATACTCTTATCAACTCTGCAATGTATTTGTGGTAATCAGTATGGTGCAACTGTATATTTCATGAAGTGAAATCAATTTTTCTAGCTGCAAAATATCCTGTAGCATATATCAACTAACCATTGTTAAAACTGATATTTTACCCATGTTTAGCATATGTTATCTAGTTCAGTTGGTTTGTCAGGTGAACAAGCAAAATTTTAAAAATTCAATTTAATTAAATCATGCGAGTATCACATATTTTTTAATAACTATATAATACAATTTGTCCACTCTATAGTATAGTTATCACATAAATTAAAATGAAAAAACTTGTAACTTAGGTATCACATCAGGTTAGGTTAAGGAATGTTACAAAACATTATACCGTAAGAAAGAACACATTTAATTTAAAAAAAAAAGGTGGATTTAAACAAACCTCGTCCTCGCTATCTTCGTCATATTCTTCATCACTTGTGTAGGGAGATGCAACACCTCGTGAGCGAAGGGTTTCAACCAACTCCAAAGGCATAGGGTAACCAAGCTGTAAAACACTTTTTCTACCATATGTGAGAACCCTGGGATTCAGTGTTTTTTCAGACAGTAAAAACTGTACCATTTTTTCATCTCCTCTTTGAAGGGCATAATGTAGTGCTGTATAACCGCTTGTACCTTCTCGGGCATTAATATCTGCACCATACCACACGAGATGCCGCAGGACTTCTGCATGCCCATATGCAGCTGCTAGATGCACACTTGTTTGACCTGCAACAATTAAAAGAAATAAAATAAATGGATGCATACTTTGTGAAACAAAGAGTGCAATTAAATATGTTATGACAAAGCATGAACCACAGAGTAGTGCTGAATGTTACTACATATTTGTTCCTCTACTGCGAACAAAAAATTGCTGTTATTATCGGTTACAGTTACTAGAAATTATTTTCTAACTAATTGCCCAAGTCTAGTTTAATATTCAAAATATTTACAGTAATACCATGCATAACAAAATTGTTAAAGCGCCAACATTTTTCATTGATTTATCTACAAATGTTACAAATCAACTGAAAAGGCATAGCTTCCATTTCCATTCCTAATTCGAAATTGTTAAAATAGTAAAATAGTAAGTATGTTTTTTATTATATTTTGAAAGTTTTAATTTTTAAGGGGTATCCGGTAATATTGTTAAACTATGTAATTTTAAGTTATTATAAGACTATTTTATAAAAAAAAACCGTAACCGCAGATCTTCCAGCCAGTTCTGAAAAACCCCGAGGCGACCACAAATCAGAATAATCGTTTTATAGGCTTTAGTAACTTACTGAGAACTACAAAATGACATTTTCCAGAATTCAGAATCAAATTTCCTGACCTCAACGGTTAAAATTACGTACATGTGATCTTATCGATTGTTTCGTTAGTTGCTCCTTGTGCATTAGACGTATAAACTTGCGTTTTTTCCACGACCAACTAAAGTTTCTAATAAAAGTTGCAGAAAAAAATTATTCTATTGTTTAAATTGAGTAATTATAATTACCAAAAATCTTTTTCGATTCATTGAACTTTAGATGTCCACAAATTATGTCATTATTTATTACATCAATGACTATTATTATTGTCTTTTTTAATTGATGAGCTTTGTGCATAAAGTCCACTGAACAGGATCTTAACGTATCATATTATATTTTAATTTCTGACGATGTTTTCCAAGCACGAGCTCATTTATTTCTCATATTTGGATTTTCTAACGGACCTTTTAATTGCAATGGCTTGGAAGTCCCAGAGACTAATTACCACTTAATGTTCTCGAATACTTCACATATGTGACTTACGTAAAAAATAACCTTATCCGCCGACGTTTGCCCTGAACCATACTTCTCATAGGTACATTACCGATATCAAAGCGCATCAAATAGTGAACATAAGCTGAAATTTTTTATACAAAAAAAACTTATTTAATTTAATTATAAGTGAAAGAAATAAGAAACAGCAAAAACACTTGACACTAACTAATTTTCTTATTTTGCAATTTACTTGTGACCTTCACGACGGTCAGTAACACCTTTTGACCAAGTCACTTTCGAATATAGATCCATTATCATTTTTGTCATCCTTAGTAAATTTGGCAGGCTTCCTGCATTTCTATATAAACAAATTTAGTAACTTGTCTAGACTTAAAAACTTCAAATAAAGGATAAACCTCAGCTTTGGCACAATTCAACAAGTGGAAAAACTTATAAACTTTCTTCTTGATAGCAACAACACTTATAGAACGCCCATGATAAATAAATACATTTTATCAATATCTATTATCAGTCCAACTACAAAATAATGTTTATTTTAAAACACTTAGCTGAATGTTATAAGCATGTTTAAATATAAAACAGAAGAAACCAAAAAAATGTGAAAATACTTATTCAAATCTGTAGCTACATAAAGATACTTTTGGACCCTCAGAAAAATCGTAAAACTTTGTATAAGCTCTTTAAAACTTTCGTTAGTTTAACAATGGTTGCTGCTTTTGTGCTTGACCTGTAACAGCGACTTATTGCTGACGTCAATACTTAAACAAATAATGAGTATCTGTATATAAAATACTTAATCACTTTAACAATATCTATTTATTTAAACCTTATACGTATTTCGGCATGTTTACATGCCATTGTCAAAGGTTAGTATATAACCTTTGACAATGGCATGTAAACATGCCGAAATACGTATAAGGTTTAAATAAATAGATATTGTTAAAGTGATTAAGTATTTTATATACAGATACTCATTAAATATGGACTTTAACGAAGTAAAGCTGGAATTGATAAATAAACTTAAACAAATAAGTCAATAAATTTTAAAAATTTGAAGTTATAGTCGACCTTGAGAACGAAAATCCACAATGCCATTGGTTAGCGTTAGATGAATTGCCGCAAAATAGTGAACATTATTCGGCAAAGAATTTGTTTGCAATTAAACTACATACATATATGTATAAGTGCATTGCGCCCGTCTAAATTATAATCCAAAAGTAGAAAGTCTAGAAGGCGGTCCACGTAAACAAAAACGTCAGTTAGGATTTTCCGCTTTTCGGAGAAAAATGGCGCTTGCATTGCAAATGCACAACGCAAGTGAATCAGCAGCAGTCCAAACATGGACAGGCTGCCGCAAAAAACAGTGATTAAAATTAGCATACATGTGACCCGTGCCACGGTAAAAGGTGTGCGGAATATATACACAAATATCTGCTACTAACCAACGAAGAAAGAAAACTGCAGATACCCGGAAAATCCTTTTTAAATACAAAATTTAGTAGTTTTCATTTGGTAACTAGCCATCTTCGCCAAAGTTGATACTGCAACTAGTTGTTTTTTAAACAAAACATGTTACAGTGTGTTACTTATAAGACTAACTAACTGTAATGCCATTTTCGATAGCGTGGGATATGAATATGGATGATAATGTTTCACCAATAACACGCACCCATCGAATATCTAATCAATCTTATCTAGACGCTGGTGTTCTAGTGGTATGCACATTTGGCAGTGGTTGGGGTTTACCCCCGAAAAAAATCCGAAATAAATTGCACAGGTATAAATCTAGATGTATTTATCAATGTACAGTCTTTTCGGAAGAGACAAGATTGTCGGGTGATAGTGTGATAGATATTTGCACGATAACGAACATCAAGCTTAGATTAATTTTTGATTTAAATAAAACTATACATGGACGATGGACTTTAAAAATCTAAAGAAGATTCACGTTGTTTTTAATGGTTTATGGGAAATGTGATGATTTAGGTCATTGACTCATTTAACAATTTAGTGATTATCGCACTTGTGGTAACACTCTAGTATTATGTTAGACTGCAAGAGAATATTCGCAGATATTGATGACACATTTCGTGCGTTGTTTAAACAATAAAAATTTATAATTTTCAATTTTTAGAAATTTCCAAAATTATTTTCTATACCAACCACCTATTCGAAAAAATGTACAGATGTATACCCGCACTCTCCTGTTTTGTACGTTTTTGGTACATCCTTAAAATATACAGAAGTTTATTCTGGTACTCAAACATGCGGAATTCAGACTGCGCTCGGCCAGACACGTCTGGTTTTCCCAAAGTTAACGTTTCCAAAGGCATTCCGGGAGTGCGGCAAAAATCTCGCTATTATTAGTGGTGCATTTCTGTGAGGGCCTGAATGAGAAGACTCATTAGTTCGCAATGTTAAGATCTGGAAAACCCTGAGTTAATTTAAGGTACCGTCTACTTTTACTCGTGGGAAAACAGTCGAGGGTTTATTTTTATTTCCAGGAAATACAAATAAAGGATATTTGAAATTTCTTATTAAAAGTTCAAATTTGGCGGTTCTAAAAAATACAGTGGGCATACGTACTTTACAAATTAAATTACCCTGAAAATGAAATCTTTATTTCTGATGTCAAAAATAGTAACAATTTTGTACATTTTATTGAAGAAACTGTATTAAGGGCTTTAAACATACGTTACTTTTGTAACTTGAGTTTTGGAAAATAAAGACGGATTTACACTATGTACACGCCCCCCGGACATCTTAAGTGAAAAATAAAAAAATTGATATATAACGAAAATGCATGTTTTCTTTAGCCCCCAATAGCTTTTCGACACAAAATACTACCTACTAATTAGAAAAGTAGAACATTGGTCAGATATATTGAAATAATTCGATAATATAGAATTAATCTTCTGTAGAACTGTTAGTAGTACATGCACGATATAAATACTTGGGATGCAAGTTTTTATGCAAGTGCAAGATTGCCTTTATTTTTAGCTTAACCCAAATACTTGAACGACAAAAACTACCAAAAATAAATCGCGTGCTTAAAATACTCCCGAGTTCTGTTTCATCAATTTTACCGAAAAACAATTGCCTAAAAATACGCCATTAAAAATGCAAAAGCCCGGCGCGTGATTTCGTGGGCGTTTGCGCTCAGTACTATTTACTATTTAAATTTAACCGAGCTGCAACGTGCCAACAGAACTGGATTTGCTTCGTTCAAAAGGATAGAAAAACAAGAAGGCAGTGGCGGCTCATCTAATGGTACAGCTGTACCTGCAGGACTGGGGCCCTGCGCTCAGGAGGCCAAAAAGGGGAAAATGGTTAGCGAAATTGGCAAGTTATTTTACAGAAAATCTACGGGCGGGAAACTAAAATGTAAAAACATTCGGAGAAATGAAAGTAAAACAAGTTAAAATAAAGTTGATTTTATAACCACTACTTAAATTTTTATTTATACAAGTTTTCCAGGTTTTCATTGAACTACTACAAGGTGCCCTCTGTAAAATACCTGGAGAGAACCCTGCGACGCTAAAAAGCGACCACTTTAGACAACCTAAGTGTATGTCATCCAAACGACAATGAGAGACCCTTAAAAAAATTAGAAGGGATTCACTCAGCTTATTTATTATTGTTTAATCAATAATTCTTAAGATGAATTACACGTGCGTCGGGCGACGCGGCACGTAATTGCAAAAGCTTAAGTATTTTAAAAACTAACAAACAAGGTGAGGGCGTAGCCCACGGGTTCTGCTAGTAAACATTAACATCTTTCACAACCAATGCATATATTTGCTGTTTAATATCACACCGCTAGTTATTACCAGTTTATGTTTTTAAAGCTGTAAATTTTAAGAGATTACGTCTTCTTGGTCTATTGTTACTTAAATTGTATTATAATTATGAAGAAAGCTAGACTTTTCTATTGTAAATCAAGTTTGCTAAATATTATACCGTCTGGCTGTTATCTAGCAAATTTAGAAACATTATTTAATATATCTAAATAGTTTTAGAACGAATACCTAATCTTAAAGTACAAAATTGACTGCTTTACTCAGTCTTATACAGTCTTAGGAATGAAATTGAATCCTAAAAAATCACCCAAACCCAAACTACCCCGATACAATATGAAAAGTTGTTTATAATACTAACTATTTTCTATACATTTGTTTTAAAATAAATGTGGTATGAGTGAACAATGATGGAAAAATTACTATGAATATTGAAACAATACTTTTCCTGTAATAAGCGAATAATGTTCACCCTAAAACAACAAAATTTGCGTAACAACAAACATGTAACGCATTTATTAAAAGACTAGTAAGAGGAACGAAAACCAACATCAATGGAGGTGCAGAGAAAAGCTGGAGCCAAACTAATGTACACTGTACAGTTTGCAAATCAGGTTAAGTAGTCTAACATTCTACTGATATGCTGCAGAACAGGCATATTTCTCTAAATCTAAATAAGAGGAAGGTAAGGCTATTACAACTACGAAGCTTGCAACACGATCGAAATCAGGGATTCCCGTGTTTACCATTGGAAAGTTTTTAAAAGTCGTTTTCTGTTTTCTTGGCTAGTATTGCAAGAAATTGGCGGTCTTTGTTATACCTATTCGAAATGAATTCTATGATGTTTAAATCGAAATGTTAGTCCGTCGTTGGCGATAACATTAGGGGAAATTTATTTATCTTCATCCACAGTCAATTCTTACAGCAATTTATATGGAACTTTAGTTCGCACTATTAACAACTCACAGTTGCAAATACATTTTTTAACAGATCCTCGTATTTACTACTAGTTGTAATAAATGGGTGTCGTATTCAACATTCAATAATAGTCAAGGAAACCCATCATAAATCTGATTTGCATTTAAATTGTTAAGAAGTACGTGCATCAAGGACATTAAAGAAACCTCGCGCGTGTTCCTGTTCAAAATAACCATGAAATGTAACAGTAACAGTTAACGCAAATGTCTATAATACAAAATGTCAACATTTCATATTTTAAATTAAATAAGAAGGTCAAACATAACGGACAGATGGCAACAAAAACAGGAAGCTTCCGTGATAAAACCACGGAAGAATGCCTAACCCACGTTGTTTCCTGCATAAGGTAACGCTTGTGTAGGAAAACCACCAAAACATTGATGTCGATAATTTAAAAAACTTCACATAGATATAGCAAAGCTCATTTCGAAATCTATTGCAATTTGCATGTGGTTTTCAGTGGCAAAACACGCCCGCTCATAAATTTCATTGAAAATGAGGGAGCCACGTGTATTCACGAAATAATAATAAAATCGAAATTTGGATTTTCCAATGAGGTCAGCCGACGTATTAATTACACCAACCGCAATCAGATTTTGTTTTGTTTCAACTACTAATACAAAAGTAGTAGTAGAAGAGTAAAGTGTCTAGTTTACACAAAGCAATAAACTGTGCATAGAGGTAGGGCCAGCAGTGACGGTAGTGCGTTGGAAATATGTATGTGGAAATATGTGAAAATTGGAAATAAGTATAGCGTGTCCAAAAATATACTGATTAATAATAGTAGAATGAAACAATGGTACCTATATGAAAATATAGAAGTAGATATATTCACACATACATAGGTGTAGTAGCAGTAATCCGTAATATTAAATGTAATACTACAAAACTATTACAACATTTAGTTTATACTTGGTTCTAAAGCAGTTTTGATAAAATACTTTCTTAAGAAGTAACAGGATACCTAACATTAATTTTATCACTGTATCACACGGTATATGTAGTTGTAGAATGTTGAAACACGGAAAACCCCGCAATTTTGTGTTGGTGCCTAGATGGATTTGATTCAACTATCAAACTGTTAAGCATTGCCACAATTAGTTACATACACTCAAAATTAGCAATGTAATCGCCAATAGCAACCCGACAGTTTTATATTTAAAGAAAAGGAATACATAAATATAACAGAAAAATAAGGCGGGCGGGCTACATTGATTTAATTCGTAAAACCAGTCCGGTACAACTATGCAACATTTCAAGCAATTTATAGTGAGGTCTATGTGTATTATCTACTTTCTTTCACAGTTAAGGAGGTGTTGTAAAAACAAGAGTGGGTAACGCCCTCCGCTGGCATATTTATTCTGTTTATGACTGAATAAACAGTGACGTCCTTGATTAATAAATGACCTCCAAGAGAACGATTACATTTTGATCTTCTAGTAGATTACATGATTCATCTATAGTTCGATTATAGAAAAAAGCTGCATGCTACCAAATGCACGTTACTGCACTCAACTTTCTAGACTACGTTATTAGATCATTAGAAACAGCGCAAAAAAGTTACTTGACTACTAAAAATGTCCCATTGATAAAATGTATGCAATAGATGGGTGAATTATTTCAAAGCCAAATGAGCTGAAATTTTAACATGATTTTATTTTTAATGCTGTCCGAAAGAAGCAGGTAGGTGGCGCTAAAAACTATCTAAACCTGATGTTTTATACTAAAGTTTTGGGTTTTCCCAAACTAACGGCGTATGCATGTGTGGGCTTCGCGATGCCTCCTTAAGATATCGTAGATAAATTTTGATAACTGGCTGTATAGAATAACAGCACCATACTTATTGCCTTTTTTATTACATCAAGGGTGTTTGGGAAAAACGCGCCGAGTAAAAAGTCTACGGAAGGATCCCGGATCACGACAAAATTAATAATGAATTATTCTTCTAATAAAAAACACACTGAAATTAGTATTGTTGTGTTTATGAATTGCAGGTTTTTTTAGCGATGACTTCGGCGGTCCAAGGACGCGTCCATCACGTAACACTTTCATCATAGCTAGGACGGTATAATGACCAGAAGTTTTAGTATGGCTACCTACTACCTAAACCCACTACGAACGGCAACAAAAACTATTTTGCTCTTTTCATCTTCAATTAAAGCAATACTAAACGATAGATACTTGTTAGTTTAAAAAAAATCAATGTTCATTGCTACTATGATCAATGATTTAAATGCACAATTATTGATAAATCAATAAAATTTCAGTTTCACTTAAATGTTTTGCAACAACTTCGACATACACTCAACTTTTTTAACCTTACATATTGTTGGCATTAGGTTTCAAAGATCTTCAATTCTACAAAAACAAATTAGTAACATTCATATACTTAGTCAGACGTTCCTTTATCCATATACTTAGTCAGAGGTTCTTTAGCAAAAATCATAGGCGTGGCTTTTGCCAAGAACTTATTCAAAATCTTAGTCACGATAATTGGTAGGAGTATGAATAATTGCTACGGTCGCTCAACTGATCCGAAAAATCTTATCTATACAAAGAAAATGTTTAATACCAAAAATTTCTAATTAAGTAAGAGAACAAAAACTTTTCTTTAACAATTCATTACATTTAATAAAATTGTACCAAAGATTAAATAGCTTACGTCGCCAAACAACTAATAATACCCATATTGACCGTGCAAATACCTACACGATAAAAATAAGGAATGTCCGCAATAAGTTTTTTTTATCTATAACGGTAGCCAGTTTGATATCTCATACCTACAAACATTGCGAAGCTTCAGATTAGAACAAAAAATATGAATTGATACTTCGAAAACTTAATATAAATTTTTCACTAAGGCAGTAAATTTCCCCAACTTTATCTAACCAAACTGGGAAATTAGTTGGGATTCCTGTACGTCCGCATAATTTCCAGGGACTCACCGTATCGTTTTTAAACTAACAAAGATAGTATGAATTGGAGTTAAATTGGATACATATATAAATACTAAATAATTATCAAACCCAATTATTAGTAGACAGGAGTCACCGATATTTGAGATAACAGTAATAGTAATCAGTTACTAAAGATATTGATAAGAACATTCGCGGAGTACAAGGGTAAAATCAGAAAATACAAACATATCCATCAAAAGCAAAAAAGCGCAATATTTACTGTAAGTGCTTACAACAGCCAAAACTGTTGAATATTAATCATTATAGCAGTATCCCTATAATTTTTTCTGTTGAAATAGGCAATTGATGCCTATTGTTTTTCTTTCTTACTACCAACATTTTTTCGAATACACCATGCAGTCATGATAATGACGTACAGAAGTAAAAAAAAATGTAGCTTACCTTCATAGTTCCACTGGTCAAAGTCGCAAGGCTGATAGGGCTGTTGAGGATAGCTTAAGGCTAGAGCATCTCGTTCGTGTTTGGTAATGGGATCTGCGATCGCTTTGCAGCTTTGTACGTCTCCCAATCGGGCACATACGTGTAAAGGCGAATCGCCTTGGAGGTTTCTCGGGCAGGGCCTTGCACCCGCTACAATCAACCACCTGGCTATTTTCCATTGTCCGGTCATTACTGCCAGGTGTAAGGGAGACTGTGCATCGTCATTTGGTGTATCCAACAAACGAGGATGGGGTGCTGCTCGGATTAAAGCTACTACCAGTTCTAGGAACCCTTGGACTATGGCAGCATGAAGTTGTCTGCAAATAAAGAATCATTTACCATCTAGATTGTATAACAACGAATAAAATACAACTAAAACTGTATATCAACTATAAGTAGTAGTCGCGGATTGATTTGTTTCCAGATACTCCGGTTAATACAAAAGATATGATATTCATATATTTTCAAATCTTACGCATATCTTTGCGCGCTGTACAATGGTTTCTCCATCAATATCGTAATCGCAACTACCTTTACGTCCCACTGCTGAGCACCGGCACTCTTCTCTGCCACGTACTCTCCTTAGCGCTAAGGTGGAGTACGGGGGACCTACAGTTTAACGTCGAATCCGAACGACTAAATACCAGAGAAGGTTTCAGGCATTACGACCCCACGGCTGCCTACAACGAATTAGGAATGTGAGTGGCGGGTTGCGGCATAGATATCAATATACTGTGTGTAAACTTGATTGCTGAACTTGAATGTTTTACTAAAAGCCCTGAATTTAACACTCACTAACATCCTAGTTAAAGAATCCTTAAAATTGGGAAATATAGAGAAAACGGACCGTTTGGCATACTTAATGTGAATATGAATATAAACAACATAAAATGACTACAATATGTACAAGAAAGTAATTATTCTGTAAGTAATTGGTGATGATAACGCTCAACTTTGCGATTCGTTGTATGTAGTTTAAAACTTCTCAGAAATTTTCTACCACTGCAGACGGAATTCTAAAATCTTGGGGTCCAGAAATCAAACCACTTTCACATTCTCAAAAATACAAACGCACAAAATCACATGTGTACGCTTTTCAGATTTCCATTTGGGATTTTCCATATAGATAATAAAACTGTTGTAGGTTGGAAATACCCAAAATCTAAGGTTGCTCCGAATTACAAAACGAGTAATGTCAATCCCATTGAATTTTTTTTCTAAACAGTATGATGCATAATTATATTTTATTATACTTGATAATCTCTTAAAATTCAAAAAATTGAAACTAAATTGTTCACTATGACCAACTAATTATTTTGCACTGCCAATGGATTTAGTGCCTAGGAGCCTTTGTCTATAGAATGAAATTTACATAAAGTCCATCTACTTATATGTATGTACCTGCAGCATATTCGAACGGTACTAGAATCGACGTGCCGAGTACACGTTCATGCAGCAGGCACAAATACAACAAGGATGCTGAAGTGAAAGGCAAATGAGCTGTACATTTACAGTCGTTTTAGCAATATAATCCTACAGGTACATAAAGTTTGTAGATGGCCTAAATAGGTACGTAGATAGATACATTATAAGTCGAACTTCTTATTTATTTTTTCCCCTAATTTTATAGATTTTACAGAACTTTGGCAAAACTTATGAATTTATCTTCGTTTTTTACACATAAAAATAATTTTCCAACTAGGTCTAAAATGGAATGACGATTTTAAAAACTAAATTGCTAGGAAGTTATATAAATAGCCAAAACGGTTCCTTATTACATCACTTTGAGATAAATCTATCAATCAAGCGTAAAAATGTGGATATATAGGTATATAAAATTGCAAAGATGTGCTTCCTAACTCTCTAATTCGATTAAATATTTGCTACTTTTCGTAAAAACAATTCAAATATAAAACCGCTTAAAACAATGTTACTTACACAAAAGTTAGATAACCAGTTACTTGCAGTTACAATTAATTAAATCTGCAAGCTAACGCAACTTAAACTCGTACTATAATGGAAAATACATCATTAATTCACTATTCCTCCTATTTCAAGTTCAAAGTTCAAAGAACGGTTAGAACCTCTGTAGAAACGTTTTAAACAGCAAAGAGTATGACATTGCGAAAGCAAACCATATGAAAAAACTAACAAATTTCCCAGTGACGGTGGTACGATTCACCCGTCATTTAGAAAGCGTTATCAATATAAAGATTACAATAGACAACTTGCATGATTAAAGGCATTTAGTATATTTTTGACTAAAAAACTACAATTGGTATGCATTTATTTTTTTAACTCCACCCAGCAAATAATTAGAACTTTAACTTAAAAACACCCCTCGTGAAATCGTATCTTCAAAGTTTAACATTTAGCAACAGGAATGACACGGCATGATACGTGTCACAAATATCCTGCGGGGATCTAATAATCATAAACGTTACACAGTTATTAAATGGAGCAGGGGAACAAAATTGATTACGTTTTAGTACTGTACCTTGTAATTATTTCAATAGCATTTATTAAATTTTTAGTATCATTGTGGACAGGAACGGAGTGAAATAAAGTCACATTATTACAGATATAAAATATAAGCCCTTCACTGACGAAGGTATCTGACCCAGTAAAAAAATTATGATTTACCGATTACGCATCCGTTACAGCATCAATTGCATTTTTAACATTGCGATATAATATCCGAGCAAAAAGCCGTGAATGTATTTGGGAAGTGCAAGGAAAATAGCATTTTTTGGGGTGTAAATCAAAATTAATTTTCTCGGGCATTAAGATATGACGTAAAGTAGAATTAAAAAGTAAAAGTGAGAGCATATAAAGTCCACATAAATATGAGTGGATGTAAGTGATGGATAAAAAACGAGACTTTTTTTCAAAACTACTCTTAAGATGTGTACACATATTTATCAGTGGCAGCATGTATAAAAATTATAATGAAAGTAGGTATAAACTATAGTCAATGCAGTACAGATAAATTTCAACAAATAGCATACGAAAAACGAAGCTAATTAGGTTGCAAAAACGTGATTCCAATGGAGAATTTGAGAACATTTTCGTAAAAAACATCATAGGTAAGATACCTGTTCGCTAAATTACATAGGTAAGTAATGTAAAGATAGATATATCGCCCAGGTCCACCACTAAATAACCTAACTAAAAATTTTCCTAGCTGTCCCTCGTAGGTACCTGCTCATATTAAAAACGCTTACTTGCGTTTTCTGCAATAAGTAACATTTTTTATTATAAAATTGTATATTCAAAAGTTAGCTACATTGAGGATCCGTATTCGTTGGAAAAAGTATGTTCTAGACTGGAATTTCCATGTGGACCACTTGGTGCTCGTTCACCAATTAAAAAAGACTAATGATTAATAAAATTAAATAGTCACAACGATCATTTCTAATTTACTGCTTGCTCGAATCATAAATTCTGCGAAGAAAAAACAAGAAATTCCAAATACGCGGCAACGCCGGAATATATGTACCTATGTAATTCCCAAAAATATACAGGTATAGGTAAGGTCAAAAGTCTTGGAGTACAACAGAAGGCACGCAAATTACGTAGGCAACGGTCGTGAAATTGTTGCCAATGATAATTTCAGTAGGGAATCCCGAGAGAAGCTCGTCATATAACCTACAACAATACTTGTAAAATGTTTCGCAAAAGCGCGTGATTAAAGCTGCTTACACAAAAGAAGCGTGGTACTACCATTTATGTACATTTTGAAATGAAAATACTAGCACAAAATTGTTTCCCTATACACTACTCCTGAAAAGTTAGAGCGAGTTAGCGATAGGTATGGAAACCAAAAATATTACGGAATTGGTTTTCCGTATTTGCATGCTATCGGGAAGCAACAAACTGTGTATTTTGTGAACAACGTCGAATTCTGAACGTATAAACTCCTAATTACCTACCATCTTTCTCACAATTCACGGCAACAAAAATGAATGAGAGTTTTACTCAAAAGCTCAAAAAAACAGCAGTGAACATTGTTTACGTAAGAAAATTAATCCAGTACCCGGTGCAGATCTAAGGAAAGAAGTTGACAAAAAAATTTGAAAACCCAATCATCTGAATTTCGAAATACTGCTGTTCGGGAATTTGAAATACTGGAACATAACCATCATAGTGATAACCCTGACATTAATCATTTGTACATCACGCTATTTGTAGCACTACATACTATTTTAATCGAAATGTTATCAAGTTCATAAGGTCTTCCAGCAATAACAGTTAGTATTTTTGTTTTTGCTGGTACAAAATAATTGTGAGAATGAATAAAAAAGAAAGCAACTTACGTATCTCCGTCTTCATCCTGTTCGTAATAGAGTTCCCAAGGTGGCTGTTCGACTTTCGGCTTTGGCTGTTCTTCCGGCTGCTGTTGTATTTTGTATTTTGAAGAACTGAGGTCATTTAAATTGGGGTTTTTTAAACTGAGGCTCGAGAAGCTCTCCGATAATCCCAAATCTACGCCACTGTCCAAACGCATGGGGACTGGACGAAGGGATTGTGTGCTGTGGTCGTCCAACACCCCCGAATCAGTAAGGGGCTGAATTTCTCCGGATTTGATCTCTTCTGATTCAATTTCGTCTGAGACAAGGAGGTTTCCACTCGATATAAAACCGCTGTCTATTGTTGAAGACTCGTAAAATTCACACTTGTCACCCGTCATGCCAGCACCTTTACTGCAAGCATCTGCAAGAATATTATCTAAATTGGATTGCTTTCCAGCCATTATGATGCGCTTTTGTATCACACTGGCAATTTTTTTACAAGATGGCCCCACGCACAACACTATTTCGCAAGCGTTACTACATTCGCGGCCCCCGGATTATCGAAGTGGCAGCTTTCGCTTAAGAACTGTATCCCTGTCGTACCAAAGGGTCAAATAAATATATTCGTTCAGTTTGTTTTCGAAATGTTCGTAATCAATCGCATCGACCTACACACTCGCTTCCCCACGACTTGTTTCTCGTATACTAAAAACTAGAAAGCACACGCCACGCTCAACAGCGCATTCTCAGTTTGGGGAATCCCTTGACCTGCGCGTTGCGACTGTCTACGGGATTTAGCGCGCTCAAGCAAACGGTTATCAAAAGTACTCGGAGTGACGATTTCCCAATAAAGATACTGCAGTTAATTTGAATTTCATTTCCACTAACTAATTGACGCCTTTAGAACAAACACAGGCTGTTGCCAAATTTGGAATTTTTGCTGGTGCTGGAATGTAGGTTCACTAAAAATTCCAAAAATAAATATAGCTTCTACGCATTATTCAAAAATCTAACTATCGCAGGGGAAGTTTTAAATTAATTGAATTTCAATGCTATAAAAAAGCACTACAAATCAACTTCAAATATACTTAAAGCACTGTGTCTTTTACTATACCCGCATACTACTATCGTATAAGTCATATTAGTACCTATACTAACCACCAAATAAAGAGGTATTCTAAATTTATTATACAGGGTATTTCCTAAGTACGTGTAGAAAACGCACTGGTGTTTACCTTGGCTTATTTTTGGACAAAAAAGTTGTATCAACATGTGTCCGCATCGTCCGCAAAGTGCATCGTTTTCGAAACACAGTGATGAAATTTTGAAAATTTTGAGATATTAGTTTCTAATTTGGTGTGCGCACATGCAGCACTAAGGACATAAGCATGTCTAGAAGTGGTCATTTCGAGCAGCTTCTTTGATTTTTTTATTCCATGGCTCCTGAAAACTTTGTTTTCTGTTAATTTGAATGTAATTGATAGTTCAATAAACAATAAATTTGGTTTCATTTGTGTGATTTTTATCGAAAATGGCCCATTGTAACAAAAAAAATGCAAAAGACATTTTTGTCGAGTTTTAAATAAGGAATTCAAAAGAATTGTCAAAACTGAACAAAAATGCAGTGGCGTATCCTTTATCATAGTCAGTCGTGCAAAGCCGACTTATACGCACGCGACTGGTGAATTGCAAAATGTTTCAACAACACAAAACAATAGTTCTTGGCGCTGCATGTGCGCACATCAAATTAGAAATTATTATCCCAACGGGTTTTCTCTGAACTTCATCACCCTGTACATATTGATAGAAACTTTTTGTCTTAAAATAAGCCAAAGAAAATGCCAGTTACTGTTCTAAACGTACTTAAAAAACACGCTGTTTCGACGACCGCTACAAAAAAATTTTCAGACAAATATAAATAGATCTTCACAGTATGTTTAAACAATTTTCTACTTTAGCTGCTAGTAACCCTCAAAAGATAGGCTACAGTATCACTATTTTAATAATATGACACACCTACTAATAGACATTTCTACGAAAAGTTTGATAAAAGAAATGGGCACATCAGCCTTCAATAACAGAAAAAAATCTTTATGATCTTTCACACTTTAGAATTGCGTAGAACCATAATATAAACATTTATACAAATCTTTTGTAATTTAAAGCAGCTTCAATGAAATTATACGAAAAATTTATAAATTGTTCAAAATATCTAATTTTAAAAATATTTTAAATCGCCGATATACAATTTTAGATTCAAAATATTAGTGAATTTAAAAACAACGTAATACTGGTAGTGTTTATAGAGTAAATAAACAAATTCTTTTTGTAATTTTACCAAGAAAAATTATTACCTGTTAGATGGTGCAGATTTAGGTTAAATATAGTCCTAGAGAGATTGCTACCATAGTATATGGCTATTTTATAAACCTAATTGAATATAAACACATCTTTCGATTTTTTACGATAATATACTTACGTTGTCAAATTATTAACCCTAACAGCATAAAGGGAGGTAAGTCACTATAGTTATCATGTCAGTCAGTACATAAAGGGAGGTAAGTCACTATAGTTATCATGTCAGTACACCGCCCCCAGCCACCCTCACTTCAAAATTTCAAATGGCGGATTATGAAAGAGGACATCCTTTTCAATATGTCTATGTAAAAAAATGCCAAGTTAGAAAATAAAGTTTTTGAGATATTTCACTTTGAAGTTTGAAAAATTGAATATTATTATCGATGTGGCTGGGGGAAGTATTGACATAATCCTATAGTGACTTATATCCCCGTATGCACCAACTGACACCCTCAAATTTCAAGTGTGTAACTTGAAAGGCACCAGAACTTTTCGCGCGGACACCTTGTCTAACAACTTGCAATAGTTGCATTCTGCTGTTTGGTTGTTGTTGTTGTTTATATTAAAATTCTGCCTGATTATTGAAGTTTTTCTGCCAACTTTATAGAATTAAGGAGTTCCAATTAATATACACCTACCCCCCACTAACTGGTGATTGCATACTGTCACATTTAAATTACTACAGCATGCACGTATATACATAAATTTTAAAATAAATTCCCTTGATTTGGGGATTTATAAGAGGATGGGAAATATTCCTGAGAAAGTTCGCAATTTGGAAATATTTCCCAAGTAGCATCGCCAATTATACACAATGCTGACCCCACCGAGAACTGTAACGCTCGCTACACGAGTGCTCCACTAGGATATAAAATATTTTTGAAAATATAAAAGTTCTGGCGAAATACTTCGCCTAGTCTATTTTTTATTATTTAATAATAAGTATAATTCGAATAATTTGTTGTATTGAATCAAATAGCAATTTGGATGGCAAGGTTTACTCGGACAAAATAAATTAACCTTATTATTACAGTTCTCCGCCTACGCTTTCTTTATTAATTATTTTCATAAAACACAAAAAGTATCATCTTAGTACGAGCATGATGTCCAAACCACATTCGTAAATAAAGATAGGTATTTATTGTTTTTTTAAATACTAATAGTATTTTAAGAAATCAATATATTATTGAAAATATGAAAAATTATTTTTGAAGTATGACATAGTTGAAGCAGCAAGTGCTTTTCCCATTTTTTTTATTCATTTCCGATATTTATCTCACTTTTTCATTACATTTATAAAGAACTAGCTGGGCCCGGTCCGCGTTGCTGGTCCTAAGTAAGCCTTTCAGCATTGCAATGTTGACAAACAATGCTCATTGTTCCGAAGTCGACCGATTCATCTGCAGCGTAATCGACTGTTGGATCGTATCTGAACGCTAAACGCTCATATCGAATTGTCACGTTTGGCCCTCTGTTTTGTCGACGTTCCAAATTATTTTGTGCGCGAGTTCCAACTGAGCGAGTCGAACTCGACTGTATCCGTTGTTCCGGAGTCATAATGGATCGCGCTTCAGAAATTCTTATTCGACTTGCCTCCAAACGCTGACTATGCTCTTCGTCAGTTTCATTGACTCGACGATCATGTCGACGCCTCACTGGTGGCAGTTTTTCCAAAGAAGCTATCGCTTTGAATTCAATTATTTTTCGCAAAATATCAATTTTCAATATGGAACGTGATACACAGCACAACTATCAAACTGAACGTCACACAGTGACAGTTATATGTTGATATCGAGACTCAAATGTTTGTGAGGGACGATTTTAGTTCAATTTGATCAAAATGAATTAAAAATCCTGAGAATTGTCTGAGTTCAAGTGGGAACATGACTTTTGCATTGTTCCATTCCGGTTTTTCCATCCAAAAAAAAAAGAAGAAAAAAATTTCGATTTTTCCTAATTTTGAGTTTTCCGAGTTTTCCACTTCGATTTTTCCATTTTTCTCTTCGAAAAGCCATCCAAAAACGAAAACATACGAAATCTCATACAAAAACACCATGCAAAATCCGAATTTTCCGGTGCATTTTCCCAAAATTTTCTTTCATACAAACCTTGTCCTGGCAATTACGAACACAACAAAAAAAATGAGCCAAATTGGTCAAGCCATTCTCAAGTGATGATGTACCAAACATGCGGCAATTGATTTTTATTTATATATAGATAGATTTAGTTTTAACACACTAACGGAACCTGTGGGCTACGCCCCACGTTTTTGTTGTAATTTGTTTTGGAAAAATAATAAATATGCTGTTTGGATGTATGACTTGTACTTTAGGCACCCAGCAATATCATATATTCTTAAATACGCAAGGATTCAGCGATTATGAAATAAAATACTAAACTTAATATGCGTAACTACTTACTAACCACGTCAATGCTTGATCTTTTGGAGTAAAATCCCGGCCTATCAATACGGAACGTGATACACAGCAGAACTGTCAAACTGAACGTCACACAGTGACAGTCATATGTTGATATCGAGACTCTAATGTTTGTGAGGGACGATTTTCGTTCAATTTGTTTAAAATGAATTAAAAATCATGAGAATTATCTGAGTTCAAGTGGGAACATGACTTTTGCATTGTTCCATTAAGGTTTTTCCATCCAAAAAAAAAGAAGAAAAAAATTTCGATTTTTCCTAATTTTCCGAATTTTTTTAGTTTTCCGAGTTTTCCACTTCGATTTTTCCATTTTTCTCTTCGAAAGGACATTCAAAAACGAAAACATATGACATCTCATACAAAATCATCTTTTGGATTTTCCGACTTTTCCGGTGCATTTTCCCAAAATTTTCTTTCATACAAATCTTGTCCTGACAATTACGAACACAACAAAAAAAAATGAGCCAAATCGGTCGAGCCATTCTCAAGTGATGATGTACCAAACATGCGGCAATTGATTGTTAAGTTTTCTTAAATTTTCTAATTTTCTGCGCAATTTTCTTAATTTTTCTTTCCGTAAGAACCTTCTACAGAGTATTAGAAAACTTAAAAAAAAATATGAATGAAATCGGTAAAGTCGTTCTCAAGTTATGGCGTGACCAAGGGAAATAGTGATTCATTTTTATATATATAGATTATATGTAAAATATGTAATCTTGGATTCCCGTTGAAAACTTTGCTGTTTGTATCAGGTACTTATTTACTATGTGATATCACTGCGTCATCAATACCCACCTAACAAAAACATCAAGATTCATTGACCGAAATTTAGTAACGTAAATAACAAATTTTAAGTTTTCCCATCTCCGGGTCGGGAAAGTGTTTACTTTTATAGTCTGACAGAATTATACGCCACAGAAATTCGCAGACTGGTATGACGTAAACTTAACATTGAAATGACTCAAAACCACAAAGATTTAAAATACTATACCATGTGTTTAAATTGATACCGAGGAATGTAGATTCGCTTCCTTTTCCGATCTTATAGAAATATTCTGACTATGTTATAGAGGACATTCCCCGAAATGTATTACTAAAAGTGGTTTTACACCAAAATTCTATGAAATGCTGAGAGAGGTTTATTGAAAGAAAACACCTCCAGGGAATTTTAAAGATAATAAGTATTTCCATTTATGTTTGATAATAGTACATTTGTGGCCTTTAAGCATGTCCTCTAAAATTCGCATTTTACTTTGCTTGCTTATTGATTGTAACACTATAATTAAGTAAGCAATTGATTCAACCAGATTGTTGCCGTAGTGAAATAATTAAACAGAAAGAAGAACATGACACGAGACAAGAGAACAGTAATTTCACTATTGTTAAGTAAACAAAAATGGCGCCTCTGATTATTTAGGGAAAACCAGTCATTGCATTTATGGAAAATTGACAGGAAAACATTACCACATACCTGTCTTTAAGTACGTATTGTAAAGTAACAAGGGTTTTTATTTTTGTACTATAACATACACGTGTATATCTTGGGAGTAATTTAATAACGCTTTATTGTTGTTGATTATAAACAAATTTCACACGCAATGTTAGAAAAAACGAGTACGAGGACCTAAAGGTTGCAATGGAAATTCCTGATAAAAGTAACTATTTTGATGCTTTAAGTTTATTTTCTGCAACAAAATAATCTATTTTTAATGGCCCAATTTTAACATACGTTAAAAGAATTTAAATTTGAATTTAAAATAACTTAGTAGTGGAACTAAAGCCAAAACTTAAGTTTTCCATACGCTATTAACCACATGTCCATTTAATTTTAAAAATAATAAGGTATGTTTATATATTTTTAAATGTAATTAATGTGAATATATGAGCGCTTTTGATGATTGAAAATCAACGCAAATCACAAAGTTGTTCATGCTCTTCTAAATATACAGTTCGATTCAATTCAACGTTTGAAAATTTAATTTTAACAGCTTGAATAAAACTGTTAAACATGTGCAAATGTATTCCACTTCCTCAGTTTTACGGCCTTTGTTCTGGTTTAGCACAACTAATTCGGAAAGCCCGGTCCTTATACTTTCGCTGGTTGAACTAGAAATTGTGCGCCACATGTCGAGTTCAACTCTTCTTCTGGAATTCCCATAGGTCTCGCCGTCAGTACTTATTATTAAATTTTGCACAATGAACATAATAAATGATGTACATTTATTATACAAATCTATGATAAATTTGCGATAATATTGTTTTCATAATTATCCAGTTTTTATATAAAATTTTTCTTATACGTATAACGTAGCCAAGGTAAATACAATATTCTCTACAAATTAAATTTTAGACTTCCCAGTTACGTAAGTAGACTTCTACCGCAAACAAAATTAATGTTTTTTTTTATTAGTAATTATTAACAATATTATCATTAATAACACGTGTACGTATTCAGATATTTTTAAAAATTCTGTTAAATCTACATCAATTAAACATAAGCACTACATAGTAATTTCTGGCCACAACTGTATTGCAGATCGAAGAAGTTTTCTAACATATGCAAAACTAACTAGCTATCGAATTTCAAATGAGACACCCTGTATATTTTGACATGTTTGGCATGCTGAGACCTACCTGCCTGTACCTACCAGAATACTCGTAAAAAATCATTTTTGTATTTTTCTGTTATCGTCTTCGTCCCTTAGCATGCTTTAAGCCCGGTCATAGCACTTTAGAATTAAAATAAAAATTGACTCTAAAAATCAACTAGGCTTAAAAGTTTTCAAAAATCGTGCAAGTGTACTCAGCAGTGTCTCAGGATTCCAAAAAATTTCAAAACATACAGAGTGTCCAATTTGAAATTAAAAAGTCCATTTCCGATGAAAACGGAAGTAAGAAATGTGTCAAATATGTCAAAATGTACCTTTTGGGTACATATTACCTATGCTAAGTTTCGTTGCCATATCTAAAAAAACTCTAGAAAATCGGGTCTTCTAATGATTCCGTAGACGTTATAAATACAGGGTGTTCCGAAACTCGCGGACACAGACTGTGGGACGACATTCTGCAATAAAAACTGAACAAAAGGTTCCTCTACGATTTTTCGAATTGATTAATATTTTTGGAGTTATTAAGGTTTTCAAAAAAAAAATAATCCAAAATAAACTTTCAAACCCAAACTTAAGTGTTCCATCAAGTATTGAAAATAAATCCAAGATACATTACAAAACAAAAGATAAATCATAACGATAATTGAAAGAAAAATCACAAATGTGGCTTAAATAGTCTGGAAAACTTTGTTGTGTTCTTGACTTGACGTTGAGTGTTGGCGGCACGTCATTATTTATTTGTTTCGTAGTTCGTCGTTTGTTTGAATTTAGTTACTAATTTTGCGACAGAATGGTCGCGCATAAACGTACCGTTCGTCCTGCTTGTTTATTAGAAGCCCTCAATGCCATCAGCATATCATAATACTTTTGGTTCCAATAATTTGCCCCCATTCTGTCGCATTTTAAAACTAAATTCAAGCAAATGACGCACTATGAAACAAATTAATAATAACGTGCTGTTTTCAACAGTCCATAGCGTGCCACTCCTTAATTGAACACATAAATTTGAGTTTTTCAGACACTTGAAACGGCATTTGTCAATTTCTTCTCAATTATTGTTTGAACTATTTCTTGTTTTTTGTAATTTATCATGGACTGATTTTCAGAACTTGATCCAACACCTAAATTTGAGTATAAAAGTTTTTCTATCATTATCAATAACTGCAAAAATATTGGTTGAATAGAAAAATCGTACAAGAACTTATCGTTCAATTCATTTCGTATAATACCGCCCACAGTCCGTGTCCGCGGGTTTCGGAACACCCTATATACAAACCAGAAATTAAGTAACATAAAAAAGCAATATCGTTCAAGACTAACTTAAACGCATATGCTAACAAAAATCAATTTTGCTGTAATATTTCGCTCTTATAATAATTGATAATTTAGATTTCATGGTATTTAATAATTATATACAGGCCGTCTATTTTAACCGGGAAACTATAGGGACCTCGGAAACTATTAGAGATACAAAGTCGGTTTAATACGATACAAGTTGCATAATTAGGGCAACAATGTAACGGTAATTTTTTTTTTCAAAATACCCATAACTTACTAGATACGAGCAAGAAAACTAAAAAAAATATTTTGTTAAGGTAAAATATCTCTGTTTATAGTGAAAATATCAAAAATCGTAAAGGAAAAACTTGTAGATCTATTACGTATTAAGAAAATGATTGGGTTATGTTTTATTTTTTTAGTACAGCTTTAATAGACCTATACCTTTTTCTCTATGATTTTTTTCTATTTTCAATATAAACAAAGATATTTTGCGTTAAAAAAATTCCTGGTATTTTGAGAAAAACAAAAACCCTTTAGCAATAGCAATATGCTTAAAATGTGGCTGGGATAAAACTGTTGTTTAAGTGTCTGAGCGTTTTTACCGAAGTGTAATATTTCGGGAAATATTGAATTGGTTCCAGACTTTATCCACACACTGTATACGAAATTATTATTCAGGTTTTAAATAAAAAAAAACGTGCAATACAAGCAATTCGTATAAAATAATTTTACAATCAATTTATAAAACTTTCAGATAAAAACTGTAGAATATTAAAATTTAAAATTTTTACAGAATATATTTCTCAAAAATTGCTATTACACTTTTAAAATGCTGTAAACCTACAGAGCTAGGGGTGGTCATTTGGTTTTCCCAATTCTCTAACCGTTCCCTGGCTTTCTATAATTTTTTTAAAACAAGTTTTTAGACACGTTATAGAATCGGGTTATTAAACCTATTTCTAACAATATTTGTTTGTATTCTTTCTCCTATCGACAACTAAGTATTTGTGAAAAAATTAAGTCCAGATGGTTTCGAGTTGAACATGTTATATTTTGTATTGTGAAAGGACAGAAGTATAGGAAAGTCTAACAATGATTCTTCGCCAATTTATCTTTACACAATTATGTTATCTAGATGTTTTAAAAAAATTATCAAAATTGAAAATATTAAATTCCCAATAACCTTGAAGAATTTAGCATTTTAAATTCCCATAACACTCAAATTAAATTAATTACAGGTTTCTTAGCAACTCATAAAATTAAAATTAAAAATATTCATTTATAATATCTAGAATTCTAGATAAATAAGTAGTATAACAAATGCCAGAAATAGACTGATTTTCATTCTATTCTCGATTAAAGTAAAAAGGACTCGATTACATTTAGATTTGAGCAAGCAATAAATTTCAATTCAAGATCGGTAATTCAGTTTGAGTGTTCTTCTACTTCATATGCGAATTAAATTTACAGTAGGCTATTCACAAATAAAAATGTACTCAATTAAATACTGAATTGTATTAAAATTCAGGAATATCTACGTCCTCGGCTTCTAATGACCACAAAGGTTGGGTCCGGCCACAAAAGAAATAAACTAAATCCTATTATAAAAACAATCATCTGAACATTATTGTGGGATGGTGACAGGGAATCCCCATTAGTCGATAAAGTTTCCCCCATTACAATCACCAACGCATATGTTTTAGTATTAAATCGTCTTTCTGAGCTAGACTTATCTTAAAACAATATATTGATTTAACGTATTATTATAATTAATAACTTGTTAATTTAGCAACCCTGTTTTTGAAGAAAATTAAATTTTTAATGGTGATTTGAATTAAAATGTTTATTTGCGCATTTTAATTCTATTGGGTCCGATGAGAACCAACGTCCTAGCATTTAAAAACTTAAAAATGTTGTGGGGTAGTTATTTATTCTTTTTATAATGTAAAATGTTTACAATCAGTGGTGGAAAAACCAAAAATTATTGCAATTATAATACAACAAAAGAAACAGCGATTTCATCAAAGCAGATAGATAATAAAAACATTCTTGATACAAAAATTTATTTTCTAGTCTTAGGTGTACTTTATTACCAAGCAAAAAAGTTGGCTTTGTTCTTATATAAGGAGCGCTCTGTTAAGTGCAGGTACGTATACAATTCTAAGCGAATATCGGAATAACCTGGTACACCCAAAATCCTGGAATCTCTACACAGGTAGTTAGCCTTCCAAAGAGGATTAACTGCAGATTATATGTAAATACCCTAAAGGCCAGCATGGCTGCATGGTTCTTAGAAGTAGTTGCAGTAAAACTCAAAACTGTTATAAACGTATCACAAAAATGTCGTAAAAACGATCCCTAGCGCTTGTAACGAAAATTGAATATCGTACACTTGGTCTTCGAGCAAAGTAAAAGGTGTAAAGGGTGCGGGTGCCAAGTAAGTTAATACTTGGCACCTACACCCTAAATAGTTTTAGATTTGCACAATTACGACATATAAAACAATTATTTAGAACAAAAGCTAAAACTAAAAATTTGCTTTTAAAGCACATTGGTGTAATTTACTACAATTTTCAATTTTAAAAATGTTCATTTGTGAAGTGGATAGAGTTTGCTGCAGTTACTGCATCAGTTACTAGATTTTCTTAAACACCATCCCAAAATTTATATACGATTTTTAAATCGGTTTTCGTTATGATGTATCGTTTTTACGGCATTTTCGACACTATAAAGTGTAATTAGTTTTTATACGTATGAAAGGGTTCAAGCAAACTGCTTCGCTCAATTATTACATTAATTTTACTAATTATCCCATGTGAATATAATTTTAATAGAAATCAGGTTTCCAACAATGTACTTCACAGCGGTCAGTCTAAATTACGTTGAAGAACACGTCAAAACAAATTGCCAAATTATAAATTATGGGTTTTAGCTAATATTTAGAAAACGTTTGTAAAACAGTTTTCTTTGATGCAAAATCTCCACTGAACGTTGTTTACAAAATTTTTACAAAATTATTTGCCAGCTTATAGTATAAAAATTGCCCGAATAAATTAAAATAAGCAATAGATTTTTGATTATGCATTCATAATTAGGAAATTTGAAAAAGATCAAAAGATTCTTAAAGTATTTTACATCCCTCGGTAAGAGTTTAAAAAGCCGAGGAATAAATGCCGCGAAAAAAACCTGAAAAAGGGCCAGGGAAAAAACGAGGAACGACTAAACTAAACCCCATCGTATACTCTTATTTATTCTTCTTATTATTTATTATTTTGAATAATTGTGTTTAAGAAAACGATTCTGTGATCCCCCCCCCAATTACCCTGGATGAGCGCATAATAGCTATACAACCCTCTTACCCCAACCCCGCGTGCACTTTGCGCCTGCGCTCTGCCATTATCATAGATACATCCCCGGGAGCATAAATAGTGACATCCTACCATCTGCACCCTAAAAGAGTATAATTATTGAACAGTCATTAAAAACTTTGTAAATGTTTTATATTGTGAGTACATCATGGAATGTTGCTATTAATTGCAAAACATAGGCGTAGCAAAGTGCACACGATGCATAAGTATGAACTAATCAAAGCTGTCCCCGCTGTCACTCTAAATTATTGTGTTGAATTAATTTTATGTTTTATGTATGGATTTGTGTAGAAGTAAAAATTGCTTTATAATGGATATAGTTCAAATAAACTATATAATTGCTTAACAATTTTCGGTAATTCTATTATATTCTTATAAGCTTACTGCCAAATTGTTTATTGTACTAATTGGAAAATTTCACTTAAAAACGACACCCCACTCCAAAACCAATTGATTTAAATCAATGATTTTTTTATTTAAATCGTTTGATTGAAATCAACTTGATTTAAAACTCTGCACTCTGGCTTTCATTAAAAAGCCACAGTTAAAGACAATAACAATAAATACCTAAGTACAACAATACTTTTAATTTAAAATATAAATAACCATTAGGCGACTGAGTACTTACAACGGACCTTATTTTTTAAAAGTCGGCTGTTTCCCTCAGCTTCTTTTCCTAACTTAACATCCTACGTAGTATTTTCTAACCAAAACTAAATGAACACAATTACCACGCAAAGTTGTACCATTTTTGTAAGTAGTGTCATTTTAAATACTTCTTAAAAAATTGGTTTTTGCAAATATGTGGGTATTCTTGTATCTTCGCCAAACGAATTAACGCACCATCTAAAATAACGGACAACTTCAAAGTATGTTACCGCCTTGTTTGTTGATTGACTTCAAACATTCTCTGTGTATGTATTTGTTTTCTAACGTACGACAGGCCATTTAAAAATAAGTAACAACATAGATTGTCTAAATCTAATTTGTACTATCACATACCTAAAAAGTCTATTAAAATTATTAGATTCGTTTTAGATGTTTTAACAATTATTAAGAGTTCTTTCCCGTTAATATTTAATTAGATTTATTTATATAAGTTGCCTTTGTTTTACTGTGGTCGTAAGTAATGACGGTTCAACCGCTGCATTATCAGGGTTTTTACGGCTCAAACATACATTGCCATGGCCACAGTAAAATAAAAGCAACTTGAAAATTAATTCCATTTAAACATTAATGGGAAAGAAACGTGTATGTTTCTTAAAATAACTAAAATGAGCTTAAAAATGGGAATGTTATGGCAACACTTTTGATTTTTTCAAATCCCTTCCTTAAGTGACAGAACAAATTAGATTTGGTGAGAAAAATAAGCTGCTACTTATTTTTAAACACCCTGTATTAGTATTCTCTTATAAAATAATTTATACCACAATCAACAAACAATAAATACACAAAAATTAGCGTTTTTGAAACGAAACATTATTAAGACGGTCAGACGTTTGAAGTTTGTTATTTTAAGCGGTCCGCTAATATTTTATCGAAGGGTACTTTTAAATTTTACAAAAATTGTAAATGTAAAGAAATAGTAATTGGTGGATTAAAACAAACCGGTTAAAATAATGAGACCGCCAACTGATAGTCATTGCACTTTTACATTGTACGTCCAACAATACACTGACCAATAATTATTCTCGCGGAACCATGGCTACCCCCTTGCCAAATTTTATCTCTATATTGTGATATCATTGTTTATGTTTATTTAAATTTCGGACAATTCGTGCAAGTTGAATATATTATTGCAGTCACAGATTACTTTTACGTTATCGGTTATTAGTACAAAATAAAATTTTTTTTGTTAGGTATTGAAAAAAAATTATGAGTTGCTCGTAAGTGTTGTTAGTAAAAATATGTTAATTACTATTAATAAGTATGAACATGATGTGCAAATCAAGTACGTACAATAATAAAGATATTTATTGTTTTTACATTCCTATACTGGAAGTATGGAAAATCAAAACATACATGTATGTTATTGAGCTCGCTTCAGAATCGCGACTGTTAAGGCTTTTTGATTAATTTTAATTTTCCGTTTGTTTACTCAAAAATGGGTTTTCGGATGGCATTAAATTTGGTATCGTAACAGCTTCTAACTGGCCACGAGATTTGCTTCAAATGTTATGGGCTAATGAAGATAAAAAAGCTGTATCAAACGGTTTATTCCCCAATTTTTCAGTGTTGCCCCCTAATAAATTTTGCTTTAAATAGTATACCCTTATATTTAATAAACGACATGTCCTTTAATTACAAGTCAAAATTAAAAAATCGATTTTACCCTTTGCACGACTCCACTACTCCAGAGAGAGAAGAGCATCAGACGAGGCGCATGTTGGAAGCAGTCCGATCTTGTGTAATAATTATTATAAGAGCTAAAACAATTTTGCAATTTTGCCTTTTGTGTCGCGAAGTGTTTCCACTATTTTTCAGAATATATTTTATTTATCGAAAACAATTTTAATTTTCTACTTATCCTTCAGTTTACCTTAACATTTTTTTTATAATAACATAGAAATAAATACACTTTATAATTATGAAATTGAGAATAATTTTGCCAATCATGCTGTCCTTATAGTTTATTAACATATCAGCGTTGAGTCTTAGGAAATTTGTTAGGTACAAATACTTATTTTAAAAATTCTGTTTCTATGTACGAATTTCAAATATCAACAATAATCTCTTCTTCTTACTCCTTATTCTTAAAAAGAACCATACCCATATTAAACAAAACCGAAGATCAATTTTAGGTATTAAAATAATTATTCTACATCGTCTCCGGAAAAAAAAAAGCTTATTTCTGTTTTCTATATAAAAGACAACAGCACTTCTACTAGTTACAGGGTAGATTATAAAAATTAATGCCAGTCTTCAATTTTCAAATATTAAATTCATAACTACATAAAATACTCACCCCTAAAATATTGCTGAAGAATATATCTGTACAAATCCACGCGCGACATTTGGATTACGATTAAAAATAAATGATTAACAAAACTGACAAATATAATGCTTTTGAAAGCAGTTGCTCATCACAAAACTTAGGACTTTATTTAGAATATTATAATTAAGATTTAGACGTTTATACGTTATACCACCGTCTACAACGAAATCAAACTTCAAACTAAAGTAATAGGACGCAAAAGCTATCCCCAGCCGAACCCGCCCCATGACATTCGAGCCCGTATTGGCCCAGAAAAAGCGGGATTCCCCAAGTAACGTGTAGATTCATCTACTAGTACTTGTGTGGCTAATTTCTTCTATGTGGAATGACTAGGTCGGCTGGTTGTTGTTGTTTGGAGTTCATTTAGCTTAAGTCTTAAATTAGTTTTAACGAAACATAAAGAGAAAAATTTCCAGTTTAATTCCGGAACCTGTAAATTTTCTATTTTTTTAATACCATGTAATATAATATTACCGACCAGTAAGTAAAAAATGCCAAATTTGTGATTCCACCTTTACTAAATACTAAAAAATATTTAGTTGGAATTTCAACAGGTTGGTGTATTAATAGATACACTGCAAGATAACGAGTTGATAAGGTTTAAAAGTCAACAACCCATAATGGAATCCGAAAATACGGTAAAATAATAATTTGAAGATGTAACGAAAGAGTAAAGACGGTTTAGACTGCGGCGTAAAAATTGAACAAAGTGCGTGAGTGTTAGAAATATATCCTATATTTCTCATATTAAAACAGAAGATTAGAATTAGGAAAGTCATGGAAAAATCCTGATTACTAATAATAATAATAGTAATAATACATAAAACTGGAATTTCAGCTTAACCACATCTAAAAATTTATGGTGTATACACGAAAACTGCAACACTGCTAATACTGAACAACTCATAGGGCTTTTGTACCTTGAATTGTATGTTAATTTCCGTAATGCACAATCTCAAATCGAAATCTGCATAGGTAAATAGAATTCGTAATCAAGCTGTAGTAAATTTATTTTGAATTACGAAAGAAAAAGTGTGGTTCTAAACAGGCATAATTTTTCAGGGTTTGTATGATAAGACATTTGATATACTTTTCCAGTTTCGTTGGACGAGTTAATTTCTCTTTTACGTTCGTACTAATAGATTACGAAAACCACAAGTTAATATAATTTCGTAACGGTAGCACACGTTCAGTTGATGAATTCGAGAAAAAATGTGTCAAGTGTAGGATTTTCCAAATGCACAACTTTTCAAAAAATGTAACTGTTGGTTTGATAACAATTTCTTAAAAATGTTAAAAGCTTTTTGGACGTTGTCGTAATCTACACATGTTGATAGCAGCGCAGCGTATTTTACAAACTAGATATTATGGTACAGTGACTATGGTAAATTTGATACTACCGACAGTTGAACAATACAACCAAGCGCCAGGACATTTTTTTTGATTTCGTAATTTTTAAAAGTATCATTGAGGCTTTCTCTTTACAATTTCGGCGTCACATTTATTACATATTTACTAATAGTAATTTTCACATCTATCATATAATGATTCTGCAGGCCAGATATTATTCCAAGGATTTCAACTGGGGAAATTTTGTCTGGGTCAGCGGGATTTTGTTCGAAGGGTTTACGTAGCCGTTAGCTAAGTGGGACGAGTAGTTCTGGTTAAATAGAAGGAACGCCAAAGCAGAAAATTATACAGTTTCCTTGAAATTAAAAATTTGAATTAGCAGTATAAACACTAAATTATGATGTTATGTTTAGTTTAATTCTAATAAATTTTTGTTGGAAGTGCAATATTAATGATGCTTTAAAAATATCTACGTCAGAAACTGTACTTCGGACTTCCGTACGGACTACCTACTTGTGACTGATTCTGCATTATAAGCCATAGTACGGACGTGCGATTTAAAGGGGAAAACCGCAGTATCATACATGTATTCCTTATTATATTGTCAGATGTCCGATAATTGTATAGTAAATCAATGAATATACCTATACGGCTGAAATAAAGATGTTAATGTTCATTCTCATACTCTTAGAGAAAGAAAAGATAAATTCTACAAAATTTGATTTGTGCTTCCGTCTCAGTGAACATGTTGGATGGGGTTATTAATGTCATTATTGGATTTACCTTTTTGTGCTCCATTTCCAGTTTGACCAAACTAAAATCAACTTTAAGTTTTCAAAATAGGATTATAAATTTAATTTATAAGTTCGAGCTTTACTTCGTTGAAGTTTGTTTTAATTTATTGTAAATAAAATAATTCTTAACTTCAACAGAATTTTTATTTTAGCCTTATACGTATTATAACGTGTTTACACGTCATTATCAAAGGCAAGATTAAAAGTAAACAGTTGGTGTTGCTATAAGAACAATAAATCTTCATAACTTGATCTTGATTTTCTATATCTGCGTCCAGACGATTAGATTACTCATTCCAAAAGTGCAATAACGGTGAATTTAAAAGATCAATTTGTCTACTCACATGATTATGCTTATTAAGGGCTATTAAATGATAGTATAACTTTTACCGGTTGCATATTTTCTTTTTGAGTATTCGGGCATTTAAACCAACATTTACAAAAATTCGTAGCAGCCTTCGTTTCGCAGATGCAGCATTCAAAAAAAAAACATTTCATTTGCCTTTAGATACCAAAAAAACAGCTAATTTCTGTTCCGGTAAAAACTTTACAAATAATTGCTTGCAACTAAAAAGTTTCAACACAACAGATTTAATAAAAATCGGTCAAGGGATTCGGAGATATAGGAAAACGAACGCACTCCCCCACCCTCCTACTCGCTCACAAACACATTTTTTTAAATCACGTTTTTTTTGGGGTTTTCTACACTCCAAACCGTCTATTTCTGTTACATGTCGATAAAATCTGATATTCGAACGTTTACAAGAAATCATAACTTTCTATGCTTTAATAGTATGAGAACGTAAAAATACATGTTTGGAAAGAGAAAATTGCCCTCTTCTATAGCCGTGAAAAATCCTACGTAAAATTGCAGTTGATGTTATACTTTAGATCAAAGCGAACGTAAAATCAAACGCTTGTGTATACCAGTGCCGGATTAAAGAATTTGCCGCTTTACGCACATTAAAATTGCGCCCCGAAACGAAAAGACTAAAATTAAAACTTATAACTTACCTTGTCAAAATTATTTCCGCCGAGATTTTTTTGATGCAACTGCGACAGTATATAGTTATAGTTTGTTTATGTTTCAAGTGAAATGCAGGTGCAGCGTCGATATTTTCTTATTTCTTGCTCACATCTCATATTACTATATGACTCATATAGTCATGATATGCATTTTATGGGAGTTGTAAATAATATCTGAGAAAAATTTAAAACTCTGTCATTTTATTAAATTAAAGTCTCAGATTTTGCCGCCTCCAGAAATCTGCCGCTATACGCACGTGCGTATCCTGCGTATAGGGTAATCCAGCGCTCGCGCTGGTGTATACATCACTAATATACAAAATTTTACGAAAAACTTGTATTTGAAACAATTCTTTCTATTTAATGAGTATCTGTATATAGAATACTTAATTACTTTAACAATATTTATTTATTTTAACCTTAATACGTATTTCGGCATGTTTACATGCCATTGTCAAAGGTTATATGAAAAAGTAAACAGCTAGTGTTGTTATAGCAATAGAACTTGGTGACTTGATCTCGGTAATCGTCTGCAGATGACTTGATTTCTTATTCCAAAATGTTCAATAGAGGAGAATTTAAGAGATCAATTTGCTCATTCAATAACGGTACAGTTTTTAAATGTTTGTGAATTTCAAAAGCTTCTAGTATATCCAATTTACGTTTATCATCACAAAGGTGTACATATTTTATGGTCTTATTAGATGTCATTAAATGATTTTGTTCTAGTAAGTGTTTAGCGTAATTGGATTTATGTGGGTGTGTGTATTTGTAACAACGTACGTGTTCTTTATACCTAATATCAAAATTTCTTATTGTCTGGCCTATATAAACCGAATTACAATGCGAACAATTTAATTTGTAAATGCCTGATTTTAGCAAATCGTCTGTTTTTGACTTTGCATTAAACAAAGTGTTTAAGATGTTTCTGGTTGTTTTAAACCTTACTTTATATTTATTTGTTTTGTTTATAATTTTAGCAATTTTTTCTGATTTGTCGCCAAAATATGGGATCGAAGCATATTTAATTGTATCGAACGAAGTTAGGATATTCGGATAAATGTTTTGAATGGCTAATTTATAATATTTTTCTTTAATTAATGTATCAATAAGTTTAGTATTATAACCATTACTATATGCAAGTGGTTTAATAATTGAAATTTCTCTATTATAATTAATTTCATCTAAAGGGACCGTCAAAGCACTATGTATCAGGGACCTGTATGCTGCTAATTTATGTGTTTTATGATGACAAGACTCGTGTGGTATTGCAATGTCTGTTTGTGTAGATTTTCTATAAACTGAGTAGGTACTTAAATTTATTAGTTGAATTAATTTTTATGTTTAAATCTAAAAAGAAACATAACGAAACCGAAATATAACTTTCTCAGATTGATTTGATTCGAATATTTGATCTTCTAGATTTTCCATAAATATGTTAGCTAAACGAGGTGAAATTGGACTTCCCATGGGTAAACCATCTTCTTGGAAATAAATTTTATTATTGAAACTAAAATAATTTTGATTGGTGCACAGTTCAAATAATTGAATCAACTCAGTCCCTTTTATTAACTCAACATGTTTGTTAATAAGAATATTATTTAACAAAAGAATACACTCTTGAGGAGGTATTTGGTAAAACATATTAGTAACATCAAAACTAACTAGCTTGCTTGCAAAAAACAAAATTTTAAATTTTTAAAAGCACATCGAAATCGGTCCAGCCGTTCCGGAGATATGAGCGTTACCCACCCACCCACACACACACCCACACACACACCCACCCACAGACAGACATTTTTTAAAAACCACTTTTTTAGGATCCTGGAAGCCCAAAACATGTATTTCCGTCAAAATCTCGGTTTTGAAAATTTGCATGAAATCAATACTTCCCTATACTGAAAGTATAGGAAAGTAAAAATTGTGTGAATGCTTACGTATTGATATGATATGATAAGAGTTTCTATGCTCAAGCAAATGCACAAAAAGAACACAAATAGAATAATTAGTAAGAATCTCCACTAGGTATCATACTTAATTTAAAATATTTGTTCAAAAAATTAAAAGCATTTTTAACGACTACAAAAAAAACTAAAAAAAACTGAATTCAAATAAAAAACGTTACTGGAATAAAATCACCGGAAAAGGATCACGCAGAAAAAGTTCGTCAAAAAAAATCTGCGGAAAAAGATACGCAGAAAAAGATCCAAATGGAAATTCCTATCTCTGCTTTGCGGTCATATTACAAAATATATAACCGCTAAGTTGATGGTTATTATCCAGTTTATAAAAATAACAAACATAAAAGCTTCTTCAAAACATCTGTTCAAACACAATATAAATGTTCTTAGCTAACTAGATGATTTTTTGAATTCTAACGATAAGGCACGCAATGATTTTTTGAAAAATCATTAACGCTGCTTTCATCAAGATAATTTTCAAAATTTTTGTAAATAATATATGCAATTCCATTATCCCACTTAACAAGAAGTTACGAAGACAGATAATTTATAAAACCAAAACCAATGGGGTAGTTTTGCATTTCTAGATTATTGCAGAAACCGGAAAAATATATTTTATGCATTTTTTATTTCCCAAACAGTTGTAATTATAGGAAAGCAGATTTCTATACTGAATCTACTTAAAGATATTTGTACATTTCGTACTATGTAATTGCCACAGTCCATATAACGATAACCATCATGCGATGATTTTTCCGACTAATTTTTCTCCGAGTGACTCTCTTCCGGGTACATTTTCTATCGGGAACTTTATACCCGTGACCTTTCTCCGGCTGACTTAATTTCAGTGACCTTTTACCGTGACTTTTTTACAGTGAGTAAGTGACTGTTTTTCTTTCTACACAAACTCTGTACGGGAATGTATTCTATTTTTTGCACTTGAAAACATATAACTAAATTTAACAGTGTATGCTCTTTTCTATTAGTATTAAGTTACTCTTTACGTTAAATTAGTTATCAAGGTGGAAAGCTGGATAATGCATAAAAGCATAAGTTGCGTGCGGCAGCTAATAACAAGCTGATATCTCCAAAACTGTAAAAGATGGAACATTTTATTTAAATTTTATTAGACTGAAGGGGCTAATAGTAACTTTTGAAAAGCCACGCTATTTTCAGAAAGGGACTAAAAATTTTAAATTTTGTGATTTTTCATGTTTTCTCAAGATCCGCTTCAAAATAAGTATAGCCTATTTTTTCAGATTTTTTTAAAAATTGTTTATCGCTTCTAATAGGAGGATGAAATTCTGTACATATTACACAGCGGAACGTCACGTCTAAGATATATTTAGAACTGCAATTAAGATTAACATTGACATTTGTAATTATTTTCTGCGTGTATAGCAAAAAAGGTGCTATAAAGTAACGCACTCTGACGGAGGCCTGGTCTAATGTATTTTATGTGAATCACTCGGTAGGTTACAATTTTATATCTCACAACAAAATACTAGTTCGTTAGTTTGAAATCCTTACGTATAAAAATATGTAATACAGTAAACATGCATTACTTTGATTTAAAAAAATTGTATCAACATATCAGTTTTTGTCTTCTTTGAATAATTGTAAAGCAGAATTAAAATTTCAACGATAAGGAGGTGGCACTTACCCCTTGTACCCCACCCCCTAAATCCACGCACGCGTATGAGAGTTATTCCAGAAACCGAAGAATAGAGTCTAATGGCGTATGACTTGCCAGTGTACCAAGCCTAAGCTAGTGGTAAAACGAGACTGACTCAGTTTCAACTTTTCTCTGTTTATAGAACCCTTCGTACGATATGGAGAAAAGCAAGATTGAATTGTTTGATTTACGCCGTCAGCATTTTTCATGTTTAATTATTTTTTGTACTCACTGCGTAGGGAATGACATTCCGCGCACTCTAGTGGCAAAGCGAAACGTCAATTTCCCGATCTACTTACCCAGGAAAAATAACAAAAAGCACTGGACCTCTCAGGCATTTTACAAAATAATCGTCTTTACAAGAATAAAATTTAATTTATAAAGTACCATTTCCGCGATTTTCATTTATTAAATGTTACAAATTGAAGACTAATCATTAATAATAAAATTCTTTAAAATTAAAATTATGAAATGTCAGTCGACAACTGCATAAAACAATTGCTATCAACCTACTTTGTTTTTTAGCTACCTCTATAAATTGGCTTGAAAATACAAGCACTCGCTTTGAAATTCTAAATTACTAATTATTTTACTTTATTAATGTATTTCTGTTCGATATAAAAAATATTGTAGAAACCTTATGCGAGAAAGCTTAATCCGCGCATTCGCGCATATGAAGACCTTCGCTCGCTAGCGCTCGCTCATGCTTCAATACAGCGCTCATGTGGGAACATTGCTTTCCCGCATTTGGTTTGTAAATAACTATTTTAAAGAATGGGAAAGTCCAGGTAAAGTGCTTTGCTAATTTTTGTGTTTTGATGTAATAGTAAACAATTAATAAAAAATTATAATTTGATAATTATTTTAAAAATATCTTTAATCAAACTGACCTCCGATTCTCTATCTATACAGATAAGTAACTAATCTAACGAACCGCAAAATTATAAGTGCTGGATTTTCCCCGAACTGGATTAAGATCCTCATTTTTTTTATTTCATCCAGGTTTATGTGTTTATATTATTGTACTTTGGTCATGCCGAATCAAACTCTAAGCTTGCGGAAAGTGTATAGTCTTTGTAGGTAAACAGGAAATTTTTAGGTTTCAAATGCGCTGGGTTTTACTGGAGGACGTTGCCTACGAGGTTAGCTCCTATTAAATTTTAATTTACAAATTGTGGAACAATTTTATGCTTAATTTTTCTCACGTGTTGTAATTTGGATATTTTGTTGTTATTAACTGAAAATTATTCATCTTATCACAAAATAATGCAAATTATTAAGTGACAGTGCGAATTGTTGAATAAAAATTGAATTTCAAATGAAAATGTATGTTGGAACAGTCTTCATTCATATATGCAATACAACATACATAAATATATGCCACAGTGCTTATAAAAGTGGCAGCCGTATAATATAACGTCGAACGGACGAACGTCCCTAGAAGAGGGATTATAATTTAGACTTTTAGAGAATGTTCTACCATCAAGCAGGATGTATAAAAACAAGCAGTGGACAGCTGGGTAAATTCCCATAAACATAAAGGGATAATTCCCAAATCGGGGTTTTTCCCGAAGGGCACTTATTCCCAATTCGCTAAAATATATAGGGTGCCATTTAATAAACAAAAATTGGTTGCTATAGAAACCAGAAACGTAAACAAAGTATGAGCTCCAAATTTAACAAACAACTTTTATTACCGAATTATATTGAAATTAGAATTAAACAATCTATTTAGTGGCCTTGTAAAAATTATAAATATTTCTCTTTACAGTAATTTTAAGAAGATGGTATTTGTGCCGATCATTTTTTTAAATTTTTAGCGATATCTATTATATTGATTTTATAAGGATGCACTAACATTACCCATTTTTTATCAAATAAGTTGATACTTGAACGTAATCAATATGATATAGTGCTGAAACATAGTCCGTCTTGGTTCGCGGTTCTATTTAAAAAACAAACGTTAGAAATTTCTGAAAAACACTAAGCCATAAAAAATAATTTGCATTATATCATAGATCACATTAAATTAGAAAACATTATCTTATAATTTTCTCTTGAATCTCTAATATTGCAGCAGATATATGGTGGACAATGAAATTTTTATCGAAATACGTTCCTCAGGATTAACGAAAACCAGAAATAAAAAAAATTTATCAGCTAACATGATTAAGCGGGAGAGGGTAAATTAACGCCCTAAATATTACTGCACAAGAAAATAAGTTGCAAATCTTATTCCACTATAACTCATCAGCAATTTAGTCTAAACAGAAATGTTTTATCGTCTCCTGTTTATTAAACAAAGGAGCATAAAGTTTCGCTTGTCAAACAAATAAATTCTAGCTCATCCCAAACTCCTTGCGCCTACAAAGTTAAAAAAAAATTGTAGACAGTTTTTGAGCAATATTGTTTTAAAAATGTCTGAAGTTTATACCAATCTGGCAATTTGTTTTTGAGTAATAAAGCATTAAAATAAAAATTGTCCAAACTTGTAGCAGCCGCTATTTTAAAAACAAAATGTTCGAAAAAAAGTGTTGGATTTGCTTTAGGTCTTCAATAAGATTTCTTTTTCAGATTTAAATAATTCGTTTCCAAACAAAAATTCATTTAAAAAGCATATCTAACTTCTATATCCGATTTCGGATTTCAAAACGTTTGGAAATCGCACCACCCCCCGTTCGAGAAATACGATTTATGTCGGCTTTACGGCGGATTAATCAGGTATTAGATCAGCAGCAATAACTTATAAGTATTTCTTGGTATTGCAGAATTACCGCATGTTGCTTTCATAATTATGTATTACATCTTGTGGCCACAAAAGTCGTCGGCCCACGGGGCTCTAGCTCGGTCGTCCGCCCAAGCTTGGATGTATCGTAGCAATTTAATTAATGTCACAGTGACCACATATGAAAAGTATATTTAGTAATAGGCGTAATAAAATTATGAATATTTGTTGCATAGTAACTAAGAGTATCAATTGGACCGCTAAAAAACCCGAGCGAGAAGCGCGATTGTTAAAAAAGTCTACTTCAGTTTTAATTAAAAGTTTCGCAGCAAATACCCCTTCCATAAAATATTGCAGTTGTTAATAAAATAAATTTTGGCAAACCAACTTAATAGAGCTTTTAATTCTGATTCCAGCATTATATAGTTTGTTGGGTCCAAAAGAAATAATAAGGTACCGGGCTGGGCGTAATAAAAAGAACCGCCTGTATATACAGGGTTGGGCAAAAGTACGGAACAATGCAAATATCTTTAATACGGCAACCACCATTTTGACAAAAGTTTTTACATGAAGGTTCCGATATACGCCGGATACAATGAAGGTATTGGCTGTTTAAAAAAACTTTCGGTTCAGCCGGAAATGATATCAACTTTTTTATTTTAAATAGAACACCCTGTATATTTTTTGATATATCGATAGAACTGTTTTTTGCGAGTTCAGTGATATAAGATTTCATGCCTTTATTTTCAATAATTCCAGAGATATTGTGAACAATATTGTTTCGTAATTGTTATCTAGCAGCTCATTAAAACAAAAGAATGTGAGAAGCAGTTATGTAATGTTGTCAAATATGCGTGGTTCGTGTTGTGTTGTTTTGATGTTCGATAGATTGAGCAGTGTGGTTGCAGTAATCTATTAATTAACCAAATTAATTAAAACTGCTGAATTTAACGTCAGAAATGTTTCAATTATCAGAAAGAGAACGAATTCAAATTTTAATTATGGTTGGTTTTGGTGAGCGTCGTAGAACTCAGCAAGAAGTTTGTACTTCATTTAACAATTTGCAATCTTTCTGTTAATTGAACCATTTCTGATGTTAAATTTAGCAGTTTTAATTAATTTGGTTAATTAATTGATTACTGCAACCACACTGCTCAATCTATCGAACATCAAAACAACACAACACGAACCAAGCATATTTGACAACATTACATAACTGTTTAAGCTTCTCACATTCTTTTGTTCTCATGAGCTGCTAGATAACAATTACGAAATATTATTGTTCAATATCTCTAGAATTATAGAAAATAAAAGTATTAAATCTTATATCACTGAACTCACAAAAAGGAGTTCTATCGATATATCGAAAAATATACAGAATGTTCTATTTAAAATAAAAAAGTTGTTATCATTTCGGGCTAAACCGGAAGTCCTTTTAAACCGCCAATACTTTCATTGTATCCGCCGTTTATCGAAACCTTCATGTAGAAAATTTTGTCAAAATCGCGGTTGCCGTATTAAAGATATTTGCATTGTTCCGTACTTTTGCCCAACCCTGTATAATCCCTTACTATGCGGAATATATTGCATTTGAAGTTTCACAGGACAATGTTCAACTTGCGTTATTAATTCTGAATTAAAATTTTATTTGTTACTTTTTGAGAATAATAATGTACGAATCAACGCATTGTTGAACATAAAATTGAATTGCCTAAAACAAATAGCGTTTAAAAATTAATCATAAACATACCAGCATACTTAGATTTTCTTTCGAATTCAGTTTGGTCTAATAATGAGTATTTTGGCCATAATCGAAAATCTGAAATTTTTAATTCTAAAAATATGTAAGGTTTTCTTTTGAAATAAGAAATCTATCTAACTGAAAGCGCAAGAAACCATGTTTCCGTTACATTCGGTATAAAAAAAGTGTAAGATAGACATACATACCTAATAAACAAAAAAATGTAAAAATAGTCGTAACACACCGTCCACTAAGAAAACCAACGAACAGTAAATCAATGTTTAAAACTGTCTTGTACTACACCAAAACAGACTTACGAGATAAATGAAAACACCTTAGTTCAACTGTAACTTAAATTCAAAGATAAAAGATAATGTTCTACGTGAATTCCCTCAAATCTATTATTGGTTGGCAGATGTGGCCACTTTAAATGACTAAATCCCGACCAAATAGCCCTATTTTTAGGGTATTTCCCAAATTATTTGGGGATTTTAACCTGTCACTATAACAACAGTACTTTAGGAATTGTTACTAAGGTTTTAATAATAATTAGATGATTACCTGTAGGATTAAGTTACATGTTCACCACCTGTTGATAAATTTTAATGACAGCGTTTTTCCCAGAATGTTATTATAGATTTTCGTCATCTTTTCACATTATTCAAACGGACAGGCATATTGTTGCAAAGCTTCGTACATAATATTTCAACAAAATGTCCAATGTATTTTATCGTAAATAATTCTATTATATTCAACTTGTAAATTAAAAGATAATCATCAATAACTTTTCTAAAATTAGTGTTTGGAAATTCTTGAGAGACTATATTTAGAACACAACTAACGCTCCATTCCATCTATCCATTCCAGCGGTATCTTTAACTTCTCATTAACTGTTTACTGCTTCAATGTAGGAAAGTATTGACTATTGTAATCACAATAAATCGTTATGTTGAAAGTCTGGGAACCCAAAGCACTTACTTTTGTGGCATTTTGAAAACCCAGACTGAAATTAGATGTGGAGTTTTTACTTCCCCATACTGCCAGTATGCACAGTATTTAGTAAAGTATTGATTTCGTGAAAATTTTCGATTTCGAAATAGTAACAAAAACATATGCCCTGATTTTATTATATCCTCAAGAGAGCTTAATATTTTCTCTTCTACATTGATATTCATGACAATATTGAAAAATGAATCAAATTTATGTCGTATTTGTAAATCAGGTATATTAAATATAAAACCATAACTTAATTACTTAAATGTAATTTAGAACCCACACGTTAATCTAAATCTCGATAAAATAATCAAAGAAAAAAATCTACAGAAAAAATATCCTGGGAACAAAATCCAAGGTTAAAAATCCAGAGGAAAAAAAACTGCACGGAATAAAATTCAAAATATAAAATGTAGTTGTTTATTAAATTAGTATTACTAGAGTTGTTAAATATTCTGTAAAGAGAGATTTTAATTTGTTATTTAACGCAATTTTTGACTTAATTGTAGTCATATTTAGGATGGAGCTGGAGGATTTCTTTAGATAAAGCAACTACTGACCTTCAATACGGTAGGCGAAAAAAACGTCTCTGGAAAAGAAGTTCACGCTAAAAAACTCCCCGGAAAAAGTCTCCAGGAAAAAAGTTTCCGGAAAAAAGTCTTCAGGAAAAAAGTCTTCGGAAAAAGTCCCCAGGAAAAAAGTCTCCGGAAAAAAAGTCCCATGGTTAAAAGTCCCCGGAAAAAAGTCCCTTGGAAAAAAGTCGATAAAAAAAGTGTTTTACAATAGCCAAAGGTAGAACCGCTTTTCAGTTAAATCGGAAGTCGGTAATTTTGCTTTTGTGCCCAGAAACTGCATCAGTTTCTTTAATTATATGTAATAATATTAATAATCCAGCAATTGAACTAGCCCTGGATTTACCGGTATAATCAAAATATAAGCTTTTTAATAAACTCACTGCCAACGATGAACACTTAAAAAAAATGTAAGTTTATCTTAACTTATTTTATATTAAAAATATTACAGTGTTTTCATGAGTTTTGCCTTTCTTTTAAAAGTTTTTCAGACTTTTTTCCCTAGAGACTTTTATTCCGAGGACTTTTTTTCTTTAACTTTTTACCGGGGACTTTTTTCCAAGAGACTTTTTTCCGGAGACCTTTTTCCAAGCAACCTATTTCCGGAGACTTTTTTCCATAGGACTTTTTTTCGGGGACTTTTTTCCGGAGACTTTCTTCCCAGGGACTTTTTTCCATAGACTTTTTCCCGTGACTTTTTTTCCGGGGATTTTTTCCTAGATTCCTTTAATACCTACTTTTAACTACAAACATAGAAAATACAAAAATTAAAGAAAGACTTGCATTAAATACGGTAAATTTGATGAATTTAGAAGAGCTATACTATTTTATTTCAAATTTTAATTAAATTGTTTAATTAATAGTATATTATTATATAAGCGATTACGACAGCCATTACTCACGAAGATGATGTTTGAGCCCACGAGCCGTAGGCGAGTGGCGCAAATCATCCGAGTGAATAATGGCCATAATCGCGAATGTGATACTATGCTTTTTCTACACCTATTAAACAAATAAATTAGACTCGTTTTAGTGGTTGACGTATTAGTTTGCACAGATTGTAAAACGTAAACAAGCAATATGGCGATACACTTGGCTGTCACGCGAGTCGATTGTCAGCCGCAGAAAAAGTTGATCGCGGGCGATTTAAAATATCATCGAATCAGCGACACAGTGATTTTTGAATTTGTATTTATGATTGGTCGGATACAGTGAATTATGAATTCATAATTCACTACAGTGAATTATAGGTACGATTTTTCACGAAAAAAATGTTAATAATTGTCATATAATTAAATAAGTGTAGAAAAATGTATTTTCATAATTTATTAACAAAAATTTCGTAAAATGCCGCATTTTTAAATTTTTGAATGAAGATGTTTGTTTACTGCTGAATTAAAAGACATAATTAAGTAAAATTGGAAATTTAAAAGGAGAGCTAACAATAGGTACTCATTCTAATCCAAAATCCCTTGCATCCTGGATTCCTGGGGTGTCTGTACTTGGTTTGCTGGTTTGAAAACCTCGATTTAAATAATGTTTTTGTAATTATTTGATTTAAATCGCTATTTGAGTCACCTATTTAAATCAAGCATACCATGGACAGAAACAAATTAGTAAATTACACAAGTAATAATGTCAAATTTAAGTAAACTTCTACTATCTACTTAATGCAATAAATAATTATGTTTATCGGTCATTTTCCAACCACTTAGCGCAATAATTGTTATGAGGGATTACAGTTTATATTTTCGATGTTTTCCGCAGATTATTGTTCCTCTAGATTTTTTTCTTTTATTTTTCCAAGATATTTCGGAATTTTTTCAGTTTTTGCTCGTTAATCCTATACCTAAAAGCTAGATTTAAATGCATTTTCATATTTTATGTTAGCTAATTGCGTCTTTTTTGCATTTTCTTTGTTTCGTAGCATTCTTTTTCACATAATCTTATATGTATTTTAACAATAAGTGCACATTTGACAAAAAACGATTGTTCTACAAAAAATTTATTGTCACTTAACACTTAAATTGTATACGATTTTATTGAGAATTTTTTAACATGGTTGACCCATGGAATTCTCAACAAAACTCAATAAGCGGCTCTTAAACTTTTCTAAGACTCACTTCGATTAGCAGGTAAACGTCCATAAATTTTAATTTATTGTAAATAAAACAATTCTTAACAGGTTTTGTATTTTAGCTTTGTACGTATTTCAACGTGTTTACACGTCATTTTCAAAATCAAGATTAAAAGTAAACAGCAGTTGGTGTTGCTATAGGAACAATAAATCTTCGTAACTTGATCTTGGTTTTCTATATCTGCCTCCAGATGACTTGATTTCTCATTCCAAAACGTGTAATAACGGTGAATTTAAGAGATCAATTTGTTCATTCATTAAAGGTACAGATTTTAAATGTTCATGAATTTCAAATGCTTTTAGTATATCTAACTTACGTTTGTCATTACAAAAGTGTAAACATTTTATAGTGTTATTAGATGTCATTGAATGATTGTGTTCTAATAAGTGTTTAGCGTAATTGGATTTATAGGGGTGTTTATACGTGTAACAACGTACGTGTTCCTTGTACCTAATATTACATAAACCGAACTACAGTGCGAGCAATTTAATTCGTAGATGCCTGATTGTAGTAAATTTTAAGTTTATTTGCAATAATTGCAATAGTAAACGTCAAGAAATGTCTCCAAAATGTTTAAAAAGCGTCTCAACACTACAACGACTAGCTTGCCTGCAATACTTTTTATGTGACTTTAAATCAAGTGACTGTAAAATTAGCGTAGAAGAGTATATACGCATAAGTAACAGTTTGTGACGTTAAACATGGCTCTCCACATACAGACACATTCTGGCCGACAGAAAGCAGAATTTTACTCTATACACTACAAGACGATATCTCGTTTGCAACTTTATTAGCAATCGAATGCAAACATTCAAATAGTAAGTGCATCATCTAATTTATAGCAGTGTATTTACGTTAACTAGGTTCGTATGTTATCTAATTCTATTTTTGGCACGTTAAATAGAAATTTGGTTACACGATTCGATCTCGAGTCGACCGAGCAGAAGGCACTCTCAGTTGCTCTCAACACACTGATCTACTGTGACCGCCGTGCATCATATTAAGTGCATATTTTGACTTTTGAAATGTATATATTTGCCTGCTTATTTTAACTTTTTTAGTGCGTATGAATACGACCCACAGTGGGAGAAGGAATCACAATTCTCGCCGAACAAAATTATTTGATTTAGTTAATCTATTAAACATGAGCTATTAAACATGGAAAAAGACTGAAAAATGTCTTGGCTTTGTACGCTTTTTATACGCACAAAATTACTAAGACACTCAGATCAAACCAGTTGAGGAATATTTTGTTGATTTTAATAACAATAAAATAGTAGATATAGTAAAGTTTTACGTATAAAAAAAAACAACATTTTAAGTGAATAAAGAAGCTACAATAATCTTTTCTTTGTTCTTTCTCCTCTTCACCCCTGTTTTCTTTATTTTTACCTTCCGTAACTTCAGGTTCTTTCTTTGATTTCTCGAACTCTTTATTATTTAATATAAATAAAATAATAAGTAATAACTTCTTCAACAGCTATTATATTTTATATATTTATATTTATCTTTTACATATTTCAACGTCTCTACACATCATTATTAAAGTCAAGATTAGAAGTGAACAGTTGGTGTTGCTATAGGAACAATAAAACTTGATGACGTGATCTTGGTTATCTATGTCTGCAGATGCTTTAATTTTTGATTCCAAAACGATCAATAATGCTAACCAAGTCGAATTTTTTTGGGTAAAGGAGGATGAAGTGCGCCTTGAAGCAATTCACTTTAGCGTCATGGATCGATGTCTCGCCGCTTCAAATAAGTAATAGTTTCCTACCCTCATATTAAGGTTATCTGAAATTAATTATAAACGAGATCATGACATTGTTCGGCAGAAAAACTATACAGTATTAGAAAGAAACCACCTTTGCAGAATTTTTGATGACGCACATAATTATGTAAATTCACTATAAAAAGTACTGTACACAAGCAAAACTTTAACATTTCCTAACTACATTAGCACGTAGTAGTTAAGATAATCGTTCAAGATGCATTTAAAGTTCATTAAATTATCTGTGAAATCAAAAACAGTACGGTTTTCCCTGACTTTGGAGTCACATTCTTTATATTTATCTTAAGGATGGTGCATTACATCAAATTTTTTTATAAACGTGTAATTGTGAAATTAAATTGTAATCTGAAACGAATACTAAAAATATACAACTATTACAGTAGCAAAATATCTATAGTGACGTCGACATTTATCTACATTTACGTCAACTTAATTTGCGCAATCAATTATTGCGCTAGCACATTTTAAGTAGATGACTTTTGAACCTAAGCCATAGAAGTATAAGAATTTTTTATGTAAAAAATCAAACTATGCGACAAAACCACCTCTACTTTAAAATATCATTCTTACCACAAGCGTAAACAACAACTTTATAAAAGAATCTAAAGCAACTAATTGTTTGTCATAAATATAAATGAGCAACTGTGAGAAAATTCAAATAAAGAAAATTCAAAACCCTTTAGTTCTCACAAGAACTTTTGTACTCTAAATGTACATTTCGACTGCTAAGCAGTCATCATCAGTAGAAAAAATACAAAAAGGAGAACTACAGCGAAAACTGAAATCACAGTTCTGACTTACCAAGCACAAGGGACGTTTCTGCACCGTAACTGTGATTTCAGTTTTCGCTGTAGTTCTCCTTTTTGTATTTTTTCTACTGATGATGACTGCTTAGCAGTCGAAATGTACATTTAGAGTACAAAAGTTCTTGTGAGAACTAAAGGGTTTTGAATTTTCTTTATTGTTTGTCATATTTTACCAATTTTAATATTCTTATTTCAGAGGTACTATTTTTTACCTGTGATCTCATTGCTATTTTTTTTAGTAGCAACTTACAAGTGATGTCATCTTCGTTAGAAGAACAAGCTAAAACGTACAAGAAGATCATGATTAATTCTGAAATGATTCTTAAAGAAAGACATTTAAATTATGCAAAATTTCAAATTGCCAGTTTATTAAAAGAGATATCATTAGACAGCAATAAATCAAATAATAAAAAAAATAATTACAATAATTTATTACTTAAATCAATTAAAGATAAATTTTCAGTAAATAACCTTTCGTTAGGTACATTACCTAATAACATTTACTTACAAAAAATTAATAATTTTATAACCAGTTCAAATTTAGAAACTTTAAATAGTAATCCCAGCAAAACTGATAGAAGGAATTAACAAAAATTAGAAAATTGTCAGGATTGTTTTACAGATTATCAAAAAAGACAAATAGCACATCGAAACCCACAACCAACAAAATTATATGGTTTATTATTAAATTACACTAAAAATACACAAACCCAACTTGCCCATCAGACCAGTAGCATCATACCCAATAATAACATGTACACTAGAAACTGAACAAAATATTTCCATTAACTTTTTAGATTTAAACATAAGAATTAATTCAAAAAACAAACTTAAATATTCTATTTATGAAAAACCTACACAAATATTCATAATACCACACAATTCATGTCATCATAAAATAGAGAAATTTTGATTGCTAAACAAATTGCATACAATAATGGTTATGATACTTAACTTATTGATACACTAACTTAAGAGAAAGATTATAAATTAGCTATTCAGAAAATTTATCCAACTACTTTATAAGATAAAATGAAATGCGCCTCAATTCCATATTTTGGCAATAAATCGGAAAAAATTCCAAAATTATAAACGAAACAAATAAATCGAAATAATTTTTAAAACAACAAAACATTTTGAACACTTTGTTCAATGCTAAAGAAAAAACAGACAATTTACTAAAATCAGGCATTTACAAATTAATTCGGTTTATATACGACAAACAATTAGAAATGTTGATATTAGGTACAAGGAACACGTACGTTGTTATAAATATAAACATCCACATAAATCCAAATATTTATTTATTTATTTATTTATTACTTTATTGTCCAACAGTAATTATCAATTATAAGACAGTAGCTTATATCTCGCAAAAAAATATGCTAAACAGTTAATAGGACACAATCATTCAATGACATCTAATAACACTATGAAATTTCTACATTTTTGTGATGATAGACGTAAGTTGGATATACTAGAAGCAGTTGAAATTCACATTTTAAATCTGTACCTTTAATGAATAAGTAAATTAATATCTTAAATTTACCATTATTGGATGCTATGAAATGAGAAATTAAGGCATCTGGATGCAGATATAGAAAACCGAGATCAAGTTATGAAGATTTATTGTTTCTATAGCAACACCAACTGTTTACTTATAATCCTGCCTCTGAAAATGACATGTCAACATGTCGAAATACGTATAAGGCTAAAATAATTGTATTATTTACGATAGATTTGTTTTTACCCTAACTTCAACAATGTATCACACTTTGGATTTGGTTAAGTTTTGATCATTTTATTTCAGGAAATAAAAATTTAACAAGAGTCATGAAAATATAAAGGTATTCAATTTATTTGAAAAAAATCATAGAAGGCTGAACAATATTCTGAAAACAACACAAAACCTTACTTCTATTAACTTCTACAGTTGTAAAAGTAGAATAAAATCTTTTGCATATTATTAGGGCAAACAAAACCAAATTTCTTGAAATTTTCATATGTATTTGATGTACGGTAAGATAAGCTATAACATATGGTATATATTTGAACCGAGAAAAAATGTGCTTTCTTACACCACTAGCACTTGCTGTAATTAGCATTTAAAATAAAAGACTTATACACGCTTCTTCGAAAATAGTTAATCGTTAAACCAACCATCTGTTTAATTAGAATAGAGAATCAACAGCAAGCAGCACAAGTCCGGCAAAGCACATCACAATCTACAGTACACAGATGATACATTGTTGCATTGTACAGGTTATGCGCACGCATAATCCATACGTTAATTTTAGAAAACAAAATATTTTTCTATTTTGCGTCCCGGAGCCGCAGGGCCCTTATAAACTTAGAGCCGGTGGCATTTAACCTCACACGCCACCACTTCGTTACGCCACTGCCACTCAATAGGATATCTCATTCCTATCCACCTATTCCCATAGTCGGTAAACCATACAATAACATTTTTCTGGAACCAAATCATTTGTTCCATTCGTTCTATCCGGATTTTCTGTATTTTGAAATAAAGCTGAAAACTTAAGCACTCCAAATACCGGTCAGAATTTACTACTCATGGCTCGTTTCCGGTGCACCCATATCTCTATAGTAATTCTTAGACAAATAAAAGTATATAAAATTCCCTATAAAACTAAAAAACAATGTCCCAGCTCTAACAGTTTCCGATATATAGCTTCTTAAAAGTTTTGTCGATTTTTGGCCAAATAAACTGAATTTTGTGAAATTGTTCATTTTCTGATTATCCTACGAAAAAGTAGACTATAGATGAGTGAAAGTAGACTCAATTCTCTGCAAATCTTTAAAAAAACGAAGTGACTAGGGGCAGGTTGATGTGTCGCGAATTTGTTTTTTTCGGACACGTGGATGACGTCATACAGCGTACTACCATGTTTGTCAATTTCAAGGCTACTTCTACAACAAGCGTTGGTAGTATAGAGGCCTGAACCGCCGTTTAACCTTAGAATATAGCTATACTCTAAGCGTCACAACAAAGCAGGAGTATTGAATTTGATTCGGGCCATGCACAGGGGCGTTGTTTTTTTCTAATTACTTTTGTCCCATACTTTCTTTTTTTTACGGTGTACATGGTAGACTGCTACTGTTCACCTCCCTTGGGATGTTTTTAGCGATAAGCATTTACAGCATTTTACTGCATAAATGGTTGAGTGGACGAATCCCAGTTGAAGCCAAATTTATTTTTCTATTTTATATACTACTTTTTTTAAAACAACGTTGTTGGTCTTTGCGGTCTGGCCAAGGTTATGGTTAAGAGCAGTTATATTTTTACAGAAAAAATACAAGAACAAAGTTGTATTCACTAACTGATAAGTTACTCCTAATCAATTGTGCATGCGTCAGCCTTGTCTGCCGTCATACACGTTTCCGCAAAAACTAAATTCGAGACACATCAACGTGCACCTAGTCGCGGCCAGAAAAAAAACATTTCTCTAACCTTAACAGGTCCAAAATTATGACATCCCAAAGTTGAGCATTTTGATAATTTTTTAATTAAGCAAAATAGCTTGTTTTCAGGGCATTCCACGTAAAAGTTTCTTAGCACCGGAATGAAAAAATACAAATTTCTTACAAAACTAAAAATTAATGTCTTTACTCAAATATTTACCGAGATATGGCCTTTCAAAGTTCACACATTTTGGTATTTTTTGACCAAAAAACGTAGTTTAGTTTTTTTGGGAAAATGAGTAGATAACGAAAACTATTTAAGCCAAGACATTATATTTTTTTTTAGTTTTGTAGAGAATTTTATATACTTTTATTCATTTTCGAGTTGCTTGAGTTTAGGCAAAAAAGTTCATTTCTAAGTTATTTCCACATTTAATGAATCTTTTCGACGTAATGACTGGACTGTCCCATAAAAAAATAAAGAGCCAAGAATACAATTTGCTCTAATTCCCGCCCACAGCTTTACTTTTTGAGGCTGTTGTGTGTTGTCTTCTACCTAAGGTGAATTATTTTTTGACAAAAATACAAGAATTGTGCTAATTTTCGAACTCATTTAAGTAAAATGTGACTTCGTCGGTGAAAATAATAGATTAAAATAGCAATTGTAGGCCGTGGGATAGCTTCTACCCCACTGTCAGTTTCTTGTATTGGAGTTAAGCTAAGTGATACAGGTGGCCAAATAAAAAATACTACTTATACTATATGTATATTTATTTTTTAACTTAATCACTTTCCGCAAGTGCTGAGGCGATCTAGTTGAAATATACCCAGAAGACAAACTCACGACAAAATCTTTTTCTTGATTTACTTTTGCAACACGGCGTTTCGTGTGCTGTGCCTAGAGGCCGCTAGTGATTGTAGATACTCGCTTAGCGGGTTCCTTTCACACTCATATATCGGTTTGTTGCTTTGCAACTTTTCTCGCCGCTTATTAGAGGGCATTACTTTTGTAATTCCCCTGTCATGATTTTACTACGAAGTTCTCAGCCAGTAAACTGCAACAAGGAATAAACTGGAGCCGACGCCCTGCCGACCACCCGAAGGCTTTTGCGAGTGAACCACACCAAGTAGAAAGCTAGAACAGACACCATGCCAGCCACCATCAGAACTTTTCCATACACCTAGAGCACACCAACATGACGGTTTCAGCAAGCAAACCACACCTAGAGGAATGCTGGATAAGACACTCTGCCAACAGTGGCGTGCCGAAGAAGTGGCGTGAGTGGCAAAATGCCACGGGGCGTACTCATAACTTGTACAATGCAACAATGTACCATTTGGTACTGTAGCTTGTGTTGTGTTTTGGCGGTGCTCTCCTACTTACCGTTGGTTCCCTATTCTAATTAAGCCTATGAGTGGATGAACTGTTTTTGAAAAAACATCTCGGAGTTTCTTATTTTAAATGCAAATTATAGCAAATCCTTTTCGTGTAAAAGAAAACATTTTTTTCTGTTTTTAAAAGTATACCTAATTTTGTTCAGAAAATACTGTCAAAATAATGTGCAAATGTTTTTGTTATATTTTTACCGCTGTAAAAGTTAATACAAGTAGTGTTTTATTTTATTTTCATACTAATGTTCAGTTCAGGGACTACTATGATTTATTTCAAATAAATGCAGTCGAAATGGATTTCCTTCGAAGAGGATGTAGATTGTCGAGACTAGAACACGTAAAGAATTCAGAAATAAGAAACAGAATACAGAAGAACACAACATCCGTAGATGAAATAGAAAAAAGAAGACTCTTATGGTATGGACACATACAAAGAATGAACGCAAATAGATGGCCAAATCGAATACTAAAGTGGAACCCGCCAGGACGACGAAGACGAGGTAGACCTCCCCATACGTGGATAAAACAAGTGCAAGAGAATGCTCAAAAATTAACCAAAGGCAAAGAGTTCGCAACTTGCTCTAATTTAACCGTTTACGTGCCTCTTCAAATCAGTGAGATCCCACTACTTGGCAGGCAATTGGATAAATGCTGTATGATGTATGCCCATCACACAGTTTTTGCTACGGGCCTTTTTACGAACCACCACAAGGTTCGGCGAGTGAACCGCACGTAGAGGGAAACTGGAGTAACTGCTGCGATGTAAATTTCGATTCTTTATATACTGAATGGAATATGGGTCGCCTCAGATTTTAGATTTAGAATTTAGATAATTCGCAAGCGGTTATTTTTATGTCACTAATTGTAGAAAATTCCTGTCCAGCTCCAGACGTTCTCCGCCTCCAACCTTTTAAAACTAGCCGCTTCGGCAGTCCGGAAATAGAATAATTTAATACTATAACCTGCATCACATCAACACATCCTCATCTAGCTAGTCAACAACTGTTGTAGATTGATTTAACATATGCAAATAAAGGAGAATTCGGCAATTATTTATCTATTTACAACAAAATTTGATTGTATTTTATAATATAATTATTTAAAAGATAAGTAACATATATTGCTGAAAATCAAATGGATTGTCCATTTTCTTATATTTAAAACTAGTACTAACGGCCGGTTGCGCAAACGACAGTCAACGTTAAGAGATTGTCAACTTTACTTTAAATAGTGCAGCAGTATATTACAACGACCAAACTCATTATCCCAATATAGTTACCAATTAACACAATAATTTCAATCAGTAATATTGTCTGAGGTCGAAATTGCCAACTTCAAAAATTCTTGCACTTTCCCTTTGCGAAGCAATATCAATGTGTGTTTATTTTGAATAGTACTGTCACTGCTGTGCACTGCAACGTTGTGCATCACACTTTTGATCATAGGAAAAGTAAATTTTCGGAAGTATAGAAAAGTCGAGGCGAAAAACTTTAATCGATTTGTATTGTACATATATATTGTATACAGTGCGTCCTAGTTTCTAGTTTGCTTGTAAACAACCCTATAAAAAAATTTTTTTTGTAGTACAGAGAATAAAAACGTGTATTTAGACAGAAAATTCAATGTTACAACATGTGAAGCTCGGCCATTTTTTTCCTTGACAAAAATTAAAAAATCATATTAGGAGCTTTACTACTAAAAACTGATTGCATAGTCTTGTTTAGGACCTTCTGAAAAATTCCAGAAAATAATTTTCATTTGCAAAAACTGTAAAGAAAATATAAATTTAGAGCAGGTGCTTAATGAACCACTTAACTATCAAGAGTGTCCTGGAAAGCCAATAAAACAATTGTTTGATTTTAAAACTTAATTTAATTCGTGTCAATTATTCTATTTTTTAGAATATTAATTCTGGTTATTTACTCTTGGAGCAAATGTTACTTATGAATTACATTATTTTTTTTAAACTGTAAACAATTAATTTATTGGCTTTTCATGACACAGTTAATAGTCATGAGTGGTTCTTTAAACACTAATTTTAATTTTTAATTTTCTTATAAAATTTTTGCAAATTGGAATTGTTTTATGAAATCCTCTATACCATAAAAAAGCTTGGTTTTAATTCGGCTACAATTAATTTTTTTACCGTTGCCCTTGTTAGAAAGTACGCTTTCGACCCTTATTTTGTGGTCGAAAGTTGATTATTGCCGCTTAGAGGGAGCAAAACTAATTTTTCTTTCGACGCACAGTGGTCTGAAAAGTAATTTTAGTCGACCCAAACAAATTTCTCTAAAATAATATTGGAACAATTATACATGTACATTATTTATATGTATTTAAGATCTCTGAATTCAATTTTCAATTTCATAAGTTGATTGGATCATTTTAGAAGAAAAAAAAAATTCGAAAATTTTCAAGCACTAAATTCAATTTCAGCTTTATTTTTCGATTAGGGCATATTGAGAGCTCCATTGGCCTTTAAGAAGGTAACAAGCAAGATCACTCGATCCAATACAAATGTCATCAAGCCAAAAAGCACCAAAATGGCGACTGGCTGCTCAACAAAACTTTTTGATCTATTTTTTACTCCCCATCTGTCGAACTAAACAGGTGGCTTTAGTTAGTTACTAATAGATTTATGCACATATCATGAAAATCAGTCGATATTCCGTAATATTCGCCATTTATTTATTAAAGTTTTATAATAAACAAAACAATGCGCATTCAGAAAGTTACTAGACAACCCCTACACAAAAAATACAGTGGTTTCAGAACAAAATAGGACTTTTTCCCCTTTCAATAAGACAAGTTTAAACTAATTGTTACGATATGCATAATATGCATGCATATGCATTGCATATGCATGCAAAGTATTTCATTTTTGATTCCTTAACCTTGTTTTTTATTTTGAGATGCAATGGGAAACGGACCATGCAAAACATCTTTGCTGTACTATCTATGTAGTTGAATGCTGCATAATCAGGTATATTGAAAGAACATTGAAAAAAATAACTAACATTTCTATGAAACTGTATTTGACATATCAGCTAAACTTCAAACCATTCTACAGTCACAGAGTAAAAAATTTAAAGGTTCGCACAGCTAGCTTACTGCTTTGAGAGTTGAAAATCAATTTTTTTTTTTTTTTTTTAACTTTATTTATATTTACAATCTGCTCTGATGAGCAATAAGTAAATCAGGTGGATTAAAAAAAATAGAACATGTTGGATGCCGTCCCAGTGGAAGGCTCCCCCAAAAGAATTACTTATTAGCTATGTACAGATAATATTTAACACACAAGTCATACTAGTATCGGTCCGGAAGATCCAGAGGACTGAGTCTCCTTAGCCTGCGAACTGTATTGCTGTTATCCAGCAAATTCATAGCAAGATGGTTTGTATGATTATCTAATCGTAAAAGATACTTTGCACACACGCACTGCACTTCTTCTTTCACTAATTTCACTCGGAGATCCCGATGTATGACTTCGTTTCTAACGTACCACGGAGCAACTATGGGGAACCACAAGCAACTCCAATTTGGAGATTTTGCAGAGATTCCAGTCTAAAACCCTGAGATCAATAGTAGAAAATCAATTTGCACCAAAATGGCGTCCTATGAGATGACCTTTTAAACTACCCTAACCTAACGAGCAACCTTGGTCACAAGGTAATTTAGTAATAATGTATTTCGTACTACGTATAAAGGTGACTTCACAGAATAATTTTCTATGCGCTCGATAGAATTTTGTTGCGACAAATATTCCAAGCTCCTTCACAGTTGACGTAATAAAATGCACTAGAACATAACCTGCTTAAAAAATTTAGCACTGAAAAGAAAATTAAAAGTATTATATTTGATTATGGAAAATATTTATTCAAAACTCCTAACCATGAGTTGGGCATCGAATTAAATTGTTTTTTTATTAATTTTCTTCGTTACATTACAGCAGCAATCCCCCGGAAAAAAACCATCAGAGAAAAAAACACTCGCAATTTTTCAGTTTTTCTGTGAATGGGCACAAACAACAAATCTCGGCAAAAGTAGTTTTATATACAATTTATTGTTACATTACAATTTATTACATAGCTGCAAAATTCTTAAAATCTAATATTAGGACTAATAGCATTGAAAAAATGTTCCATATTTCGAGCTCCTTAAATACCTTTTCGAAGACAAAGATAAGGGGGCCGTTTCAAATGGTTATTTATAGCAAGCAAAACGCGATTAAGATACAAAGCATGTACTAAAGATACATAACATGGCATCTAAGTTTCCTGGTTGGAGCCGCATCATCGGTGAATAAACTGCAGACGTTTCGTCCTCGGTTGCACGGAACATCTTCAGAGCTGTGGTCAATTTGGGAACTTGTGTTCCAGATCCCAAAGTGACCAGAGCCCTGAAGATGTCCCGTGCAACCGAGGATGAAACGTCGGCAGTTTATTCACCGATGACGCGGCTCCGACCAGAGGCGTAGCTATGTAACCAAAGGCCCTGGTGCAAAAAAAAACTGGGGCCTTAACTAAACTGGTTAGGTTTTATATTATATATATAATATTGGTATTAAGCAATAAATCGAAGTAAATCAAAAGGTTTATGTATGTATGTATGTAAAACACTTTATTGTACATAAAACATTAAAAACAATTTATATACCTACAGTTAAGTCATGTACAAAAGCGAATTTATCCGTTTAAGGGATCTCTACCAGTTTTTTATATGAAAGTCGGACCTACCTACTAACAACAAAATAACAATTTAGTTTATAATCTTTTCCTAGCCTAAGTTTTCGCAAAAGTATCAACGATTTCGGTTAAATCTAGGTTTGATGCGGCTTTGTTTTCGATTGCTATTAGCGATAAATGTCGGAGTCGAGCTTGGCCCATAGTATTCCTTAAATAATTTTTTATTATTTTTAGTTTGCTAAATGATCTTTCAGCTTCTGCAGAAGTGACAGGAATTGTATGGAACAGTAACATTGCTGTAAATACTTCTGTTAGGTCGCATTCTAGCACTCCATATAATCTCATTATTTCTTTACAGAATTGGTGAATAGTCCATGCCTTGGTTAATTTAGATAGAATTAGGTGGTAAATATTAAGAAATTGAAGAGAAAAGTTGGGGCCTATTATATCAGAATATTTACTTTGGAATTGGTCACACTTTTGTAATAAAGTTCTTTCATCTACATCCAGTAAAAATGTTGGTGTTAGAAAATTGAATATCTGACTGACTGCACTCATACCAGTAAAAATGCATTTAATTGAGTTATTATTGTGTCTAGTACATTATTGAAAATAGTAATTTTAAATATTTCTTCCCTGTTTCGAAATCGGTGATCAGAAGCTAATTCATCAAAATGTTTTTTAACTTTCCTTTGCCTTTTTTCTTGAAAATGGGGATCTATGCCATATTTTCTTGCAGTTTCACTGGCTTTGCACTTGAATGATTCGAAGTCATTTCTATAAATTTGCATCTTTGCATTTGTCTCTGCTAAAGCTCTACTTGCCTCGTCCAAATCGATATCGCATTTTTGTAAAGTTTTAGATGCATAATTGATGTCACTCAATACACGGTGCATGAATTCGCAAAGCAACACGAACTCGAAATTTAGCATTTTTGTTTTAATTTTTTCTGCTTCACTACGCTCATCTTTACTGGAATTCATGAGAACTATTTCTGTTAATGCTTTGATTATATCGAAAAAACGAAGTTTTATTGCAGATATCGTATTGACCCTACTGGACCATCTAGTCGGATTTAGTTTTTTTAGAGTGGTGTCCGATTCGCCAGTGAATTTTGACAGCAGATCCCAACGTTTGATGCTATTGCCGAAAAATTTATACAATTCTTGCAACGTTGCGAAAAATACCTGTAATTCCACACAAGTGCTAACGGCATCATTTACCACCAAATTTAAATTATGAGTGGCGCAATGTACGTACTCCGCGTTAGGCTGGATATTCTTAATCCGTTGTTGTACACCATTATACACACCGCTCATCACACTGGCTCCATCATAACCTTGACCCACACATTTTTTTAAATCAATATTTTTCTCGATAAATAATGAAGTCACCTGGTTGACTAAATCTGCCGCGCCATGTTTGATGGCTGCATAAAAGCCTATAAACGATTCTTTTACTTCTATATCAACTGGCTGTCCATTTTCCGATCTAGTTATTACTGCATACCTCACAACAAAGCTTAGCTGGTCTACCTTCGATATGTCCTGTGTCGTATCCATTATGATGGCGAAAAACGGTGACGCTCTAATTTGTTCTAGCAGATGATTTTCAAGTGTGGTCCCCAAGCACTCAATCATTTCATTTTGAATTGTTGCACTCAGATATCTTGTAGATCCTAAAAAACAAAAAAAGCACGATTTTAAACAAAAATTAGACTATAAACAGTTAATAAAAATAAATAAATAAAATGAAAACAAAACTTAAAAATAAAAAAAATACCTTTGGGCATATCCAAAACTTGCCGCAATATGTGATCATATCGGGCGAGAAGCTCTACAACGGACAGAAAATTTCCATGGTACCCTTCCTCACTTAAGTTTTCTCGATGTCCTCTCAAAGCCAAAGAACTCTTTGCTAGGGTAAGTATGACATCGAATAACCTTTGAAGAACCATTTTCCAAAATGACGTTTCTTTACGAATTGTATTTTCAAGTTCCTTGTCGATAGTATCATTTTTTTTCCAAAGTTCATACACTGCACATGCTTCCGTATGGCCACTCGAGAAACTGTGTTGTTTAATTCTTTCTGATAAATGACTCCAATCCCGAATGCCCGTACACCATACAGTATTCCTTTGCGAAGCAAATAACCAGCAGGGTTGAAAATAGGCAGCATCTAGTATTTTAGAATAACACAGCCAAAAACGATGAACTGGTCCATATTTAGAAGTTGAAAAGTAGTACGATTTTGAAAAACACCTGTTGTTCTGGCGGACGTCTTTTGGAAAAGGCCCTGAAGGCTGTAAAGGCCCCATATCAAGAATTTGACGTTTTTCATTATCACTTAATATCCTGTTCGTAAAGTTTCCCAAGTCATAAGAAGATTGATCGATCACATTTTCGATAAATGATGAGGTCGATGGTTCCTCCGCTGTTACCTGTGCCGTGCAGACATCGTCGTCGTTGATATGATCGGCGGCATCGTCACCGGCGGCGGTGTCTTTAACTGCAATGATGATCAAATCTTCTTCAGTAGGCTTCTCAACCGGCACTGCAGTGGTCACATTATCTGAGTCACTATCAACAGAAATATTTGGGCCAAAACTACTTGTAGAAGGCTGACTAAAAAATTTGTCAATTTTTGGTAATTTTTGTTTACTATCATCTCTTTCCTGGCGTTGTTTGCGCTTAAACGCACCACTAGGTTTCTTTTTTTATGCATAATTTTAGTTCTCTTATTCTCTAATTTAATGCAAAACAGGGAACAACCAACAACTAACAAGATTAACAAGAAACTGAAACGTAGTGTAATGCTACGCTACAAAACGTCATTGGGGAATCCCCGGAAACACTGCACAAACAACAGAAAGAATACAGGGGAATTCCCCACAAGATTCGAACAGAAGTTCGAAACTTGTTGGAAATTCCCCTGTATTCTTTAAAATGAGTTGCCATGATTAAAGTCGTGTTGCAACCTATTTTATTTACATTCCGAAAGTGGGAGAATTTTTCGCTAGTTTGAGGTTTGCTGGTCAGGGTCCGAGGAGCCCCTGAGCTTGGGGGCCCCGGTGCACGGCACCGCCTAGCACTATGGTAGCTACGCCACTGGCTCCGACTCGGAAGCCTAAATGCCATTAACAACGGCGGCGAAAGCCTGCAACTTAGATTATACACAATATGTTTATTAAGCAATAAGTAGGACGAATTGCTCGAGTTCATGTCAACCAAAAGATGTTAATTTACCATTAAGCTGCAATCATGCTTTCTGCGAATTACTTAAGGAGTAAAAGATAATTTTAAGCTCATGTTGTTTGTGCCAATTTTTGTTTAAATTTTGTAATAAATACGAAATAAATAAATAATAACATAGAAAATCTTTGTATTCATTTGAATCTAGTAATTTGGGCTAAACTGGTCTTTATAATTATTTTTACATTATTATTGCGGGTTTTTTTCCGGTATTTTTTCCCGGGGCTTTCTTTTCCTGGCTTTTATTTTCCAGTTTTTTTTCGAGATTTCCTTTTCCAGTTCTTTTTTCCTACACCCGCGGCTACATATTCATAATAAATAGCAATGAAACGGTTTTAGAGTCAGATGAAAATAAGCTGTCGCGCTCAAAACATAAGCAAGGTCCAACTTCACGCGACAGTGCCCTTGAAAGCAGTTTTACTTAAACTCGTTTTGTGATTGGTTGCTGACATGTCGCGCGCGATATGAAATTGTTATGTGAAGCCACCCTATAGCATAGTATGAAAAAATAGAAATTTTTAATCTTGATATATCGAGTTTTGTAATTTAAAAATGTCGATTTTTTTTAAAATTATGAAAATCGATTTCAAAACTAAAAAACTGATTTTTTTTAATTTGATCTTTAAAGTTTATTATTTACGATTTAAGTAACTTTTATACAGTATAAGAGAACTTTCCGTGAATTTAAATCTTTAAATTAATAAATTTAAATAAGAATATCAATCAACACGTCGTGCTGCATTGTCATTTTAAAGGAGCATGCTAACTGAAGGAGTAAAATAGTACCAAAGTAAGATTTGAAAATCAAAGCATGTTAACCAAGGTCAATTACTTATTTTAATTTTATTTTTAAGTTCGAGCTTTACTTCGTTGAAGTTCACTTTAACTTATTGTCAATAAAGCAATTCTTAACTTCAACAGTTTTTTTTTTATTTTAGCCCTACATCAAATTTATTTCATTCCTTATTCGGAGTCGTGGGATGTCTGCAAAGTGTAAATTTCTGAATCTTTTCACAATAAAATACTAAGTTTATGGGTTTTAAAATCCTGATTATTAATTTGATTTAAATCACCGATTTAAATCAAGTGAGTTAAACCAAACATACTCTGCTATAAAGTAATTTAATAAAATTAATTTATATATAACATTAAAAACATATTATTTTTCTTATTCTGTTTGTCTCAAGTTATCATTGGCCATATCGTCGTTACGTATATTAAATTTTTAACTTATTCTCTTTATATTACTTTGTGTTTCTTCTATAGGTTTATGTATCTTTTTTTTGGTTAATTTTAAATATTAGCTAGCTGTGCATCCGATGATACAAGCAGTAACTGTAACAGATTCCCATTTGTTGATGCTCGCTATATCTTTTGTGCTCGTTGTTTCTGGCTGCTTGTGTACCCTCTTCCTTTTTATTTTCAATAAATAATGTTATGATTTTTTTTGATTCACAAAACCTCTCAAAATTTCTCATAAAAAATCATTGCACGTAAAATGGACTTTTACACTGCTGCTATGGCTAGTACCAGCTGACTCATATATGCGGTAGCAGCTATCCTGTAGCTTCGAGTTATTTGCAAATTCTATTTATATTATTTGTATAATCAGTACACTTTGCAAAATTATGTAATTTACATCATCAGAATCAGCACGAATCAAGCTACAATTTAACACCAATACTTGTTTTGTAGCCGCAATACTTTAGCAGATATGTGTTAACGGCAACAGGCTTTGAAGCAATTTGAATTTTGTGTAGAGTCGAAGCGAGAAAATCGCATCTTAAAAATTTTAGCTCAGTCAAAGGCCGTGTATTTTCAAAATGTATAATTTTTGTTTAAATTTGGAAGACCGCAGAAAACATTTTGAAATTTTTGCCACAGGTATATGGAATATTGATAATTCGTGCTGTACCTCTAACTCGAAAATTTTGTCTAGCGACTTTTTGCACAGGAAGCTGTTTTGACAACTTGCAGATTTTTAATCCTTAAGGCATAATAAACATTTTTTGCAAGGTCGTAGCTTTTTAGCTTGTATATCCCACGACAGACAGCGTTCGTTTTAACTAGCGTCTAGCGGCTTGGATAACAGCCGATCTTACCTCACATGACTTGCGCACCTCCTCGGCATGCAGCTGCAATGTGTGTAAAGCTATCGGCGTGAATCGTAGCCTTCCTTAATCACACGTACGTGTTTTAAAATTGAAAACGTCAGTTGTATATGTTGCTTTAAAAGTTAAATAATAAAAAAGATGTACGATATAAAATAAAAATTATTATTTAATAATTATTGTTTTAAAGAGCAAAATATTTTTAACATTCCTTCTTGTAAAAAATGAAAATCAGAAGTTACTTTCGCATTGTATTTTCTACGCTGTACCGTGCATGTTATAAATTAAAAAAAAAAGGATTTGTTGTTTTGTATTGAATGCAATTTATTAGCAATAGAAAAAACCGGCTTTACCAATGCAATTTCTCTTTACACTTATACTGTCATTAACTTGCTTTGCTCTCGATGTAAATATCACACTCGCACATATGCGAGCCAGTATTAGACGAGGTTACGCAAGTCGGGATCGGCTGTTATCCAAGCCACTAGACACTAGTTTCGTTTTATACTCTACTAGAAAATGTTGTTTACGCGCGTGTGCCGTTAGCCTTCGACATAAAGCACACAAGGAAAAAAACACTTTCTTCCCGAGTTTCACATATGATTTTTTCGTCGATCTTGAGAAATTGATTAAAAAACATTCCTTTAAAATTAATCTATATTAAATTATTTAATTTAACAGTTCTGTAATAATTGACTTCATTAGAACTTTATATTTTCTTACGTATATATCTTTTTTATACATATAATAAATTCTAATAAGGATTAATTATCATAATTTGCTACTCAAGAAAGACGATGATACTAGTTGTTTCATTTAAATTGATGAAGTCTATACATTCACTTTCCAGATAATGCCATGAAAAGAGATTCACGTAAAACTGTTTTTTTTTATTACATCCTATTAAAGCGTGCTGTCCGTGATATAATAGATTTGATTTAAGTGCAATAATTTAAATCACAACGGAAAGTTTTGGATGTTACTCATGTTTGTAGGTTCTTTGTACCTATGTATTTTTGGTTGCAACGATGGGAAGTTTAATAGTTGTGGTTAACCCTTTGAAGGGGATTATATTATCATTACATTGTTGATCGTAATTATAACAAATAACAATTGCTAAACTACGTAAAGTTAGAAGAATAACATAAAATGAAAACTGTACAAGTGTTGTGGTGGACCTCAACCACAGCAGTTCAAAACTTACTTTCTTGGAAAAGTGGCTAAATATAATGAATCCAGGTGCACGTAAAATCCCGTAAAATCCCATTTGTTGGCTCTTGGAAAAACACAGTGTCTTGTTGCATTATGTTCCGGCTATTTGGATTTGTTTGAAAGTGTGTCAATGTTCCACGTGCCTTTAATAATGCGGGTTTCATGTTGCAATTGTAATTTGCAGAAGCCGACACTGCCTTTGTTATTTATTGATGTCAATTTGATCGCAAACGAAACAAGTCATTATCTGTGAAGGTTAATCATCTTCGTATTTAGGAAGATGTGAAAATAACAGAAACGTAAACCAAAGCAAAATAGCGCTTCGGTTTTCGGTTATGGTTCTAATTATAGTCAATTTTGGGTACGTTTTTAAGTTCGATGTTACTTCAAACTTCGGTTTAAATGTGGTTGAGCAATGTTTAAAAATACTGGGTAAATATGCCTACAAGCAGCCTGAATCAAACATTCAAACACCAGAAAATTTTAGTAGAATAGCTTGGAGGGGGCTGCCCATAGATCACATACACAAAAGTTTTTTTCTGTGGAAATAAAATTTTAAAAAGTTATCCCACTTTCTACACTCAAATTTCGGGTACGTGGAATTTTCGCACGAAATACCTCACTCCCATAACATGACATGTATTTTCCGCACCAGCTTTTTGAAACCCCTTTAATTCTACAGGTAAATTACCCACCAATATTTAAGTTACTTTCGAAATTCCCCACATAAAACATACATTTTAATATTTAATATAAATCCTCCAACTTCACGTATTGGACTAGTAATAAATATGTATTCCAACACAACTTGTTAGTTTTGGTTTTAAAAATTACTTGCTTTACCTTTACCTCCTGAATTACAACTTATCGGTCGCCCACCGTATAGTACTGTAATGTTTGGTTTAGGAGTTGTAAAAAAATACTAATTTGCAGGAAGAACTTTTAATGTGTGTTACTTTTACAAGATAATTTTGATGAATGTTTATAGCAACGCAAGTCGCTAAGTTACAAAATACAATTGAATCCAAGGGCTGCTACATTAATATCCCCCCCCCCAACTTGCAGAAGAAAAAAACTACGCAGCAAACGTGAAGCGCATGCTATCTTAGCTACAAAAACTTCTGATCTTTTCAAAAACAATACAAGTATTAAGAAAGTAACGTAAATAATTGAACATTATAGAAAATAAAATTAAATTAGCTTGAAGTTGCTTCTAGTTCTTCTAGGTGCGTGTCCAATTCTTGAGATTCCAAGAGCAGAGCAGAAAAAGTCCAGTTCACTAAAAAAAAACAGAACAAAAAGGGAAAAAAATGTGTGAATCCAGAAAATACATGTGCCCATATATATTTAGGTTGTCTTCATACTTTCTTTTATGCATACAATTAACAGCTAATGGGGGTGCCGGTGCACTTTACATATTGTCCGCGGAGGTAGCGTAACGACCCGCTGCAATTTACCGGCACATGTATATTCCGCACTGATAATCCCTTAATGACACCCCAAGACTTTTTACTGACATGTATTTCCCGCACCAAGTTTTTAACTGTACGATAAGGTACCGATAAGTTGTAATTAAGAGTACTGCAGCTTTAACTCGTACTACAAATACGTGTGAATCTTTCCATTCCAGGCTAAATTCGAAGTTTCCATATTAGTTAGAATAAGATTCATAATCGAAATGTAAAAATCTTCAAGATTCGATAAGAATTTTATTGGACTCGTTGCTTAATAAAAGTATAACAAGATTACATTTTGTAAAATGTGTGTCCTATAAGTGGGATCTTATAAAAAAGTAATATGTGATATGTACAGTATTAATAATCAATGTTGTGAGTTATATGAAGATATTATAAATTATAAAATAAAACTTCAAGCCTTTCTTAATAAATTTATTATATAGATCATGCTATATGTACATTTCGATTACGATGTAATCATCTACAGTAGCAAATGCTAACAGTTAGCATTTGCTACTGTAGATGATTACATCGTAATCGAAATGTACATATAGCATGATCTATATAATAAATTTATGAAGAAAGGCTTGAAGTTTTATTTTATAATGTACAATATTATGTATAACTGGACATTTGTATTAGATGAAATAAATTGACAAATTGTATGTAAGTTGCATACATTTTTTATTAAAACAATTAAAATTTTTTTTTTCAAAGATCATGAGGCCGTGCGTGAGACAGGAGACAGTACTTTTCCTCCTTATTTATTACGTTTTCCTTTTACCACGCCATGAATGTAAATCATTGCATTCCTATTTTAATTAAGTTGTGCAAAAAGTAGATGATTATAAAAGCGGAATAGTCCCAAGAATGCTACAATATGTGAAAATAATCAGGAAGGGGGAGGGGTAGAGGTTATAGCCCCCCCCCCCTTAAGCCTGGATATAAATAATATTTTATTCAGATACGTTTATTTTGGCCAATTTTACATATTTTTTAAAATGTTTGTTATTCGATAATCCAATCGACCTTAAAACATTTACCTACGATTTAAGTGGAGATATTGGACAGTAATCTTATTACAGTCGTTAAACCTCCGTTAAGAAGAAACCGCGCCTGAAAATAATTACTTTAGTAATAACTAGTTTTGTACTGTAGTAAAAACTAAATTTTGTACCTACATAATGTAGATCTGCTTTATACCGAAAACAAGTTTTGCTTTTACTTTGCATTTACTTCAATTTTAATTATGTTTAGAAATTATAATTCAAACTTGGTTTGTAAGTGCTATTTGCTGAGATTACGATGAGCACACAAAACTATTTATGATTCTTACTCTAATCGGTGCAATTTACATATTAAATTTTTACTAGCTGCTCAGCTGCAGTGCAGTTTACATACCCCACCTGTGCACCTTTTAACGTCTACCGAATTAAAGATCATAAAGCGGTGCAATTCACATCTGTCCTAATATCCATCAAATAAGAGCGAATCACGTGTCTGGTGTTTGGCGGGAGCGGTATTCTGTTTTCACGTTGATGCGAGGGTTCAATTTACCTAAGATTCGTTTTTTATTATTTTTTATTTGTTATTTTACAACACTTTTATGAAGTACAAAGTACTCAAAGTATTTGCTACTAATGACATTAAAGTGAAATAGAAAAAGTTCAACGTCTTTATTACGTATTGCCGGTGTAATTTACAATACGTGTTAAAGTATTTATTGCGAATGTTTTTAAGTAATTTTAAAATACTTGGATCAGTTAGCATTTAATAAAAAATATAAGAATATAAAGAAAAAACGAAAAATATTAAAAAAGCAAGAATTTTATGAGAATTAAAGCAGGGATCCTCGCATTGCTGAGCGACTGCTCTACCTGAACACAGAAGACAACTACGTAATTTGGTGTCATTTAATGGATATTAAGACAATAACGTAATGCAGTAAAATACTTTAGCCAACCTTCTTTGATGTTAATGTTACATTGTTACTGTCTTTATGTTGTCTTACCATTACTCCGATGGCCTTGAATAAATGTTTAATTTTTAGGTTAAGTACTTTTTGGCTACTTTTCTGAACAGTGTAGAGCTACTTTATCAACTTATTTGCCAAAAAAAAATTGCACCGACACCTTAATTTACCCCGGAAAGTTAAATACCTTTTAAAAAAAGAAGCAGACAGCTTTAATTTATTATCTATATTATTTTTATATGTAAATAAAGGGTGCAAGAACAAAAAGGAAAAAAATCTCGGAAAGAAAACCCCAGGAAAAGAAACACCCAGGAAAAAAAATCCCAGAAAAAAAACCGAAATAAAAACCATAAAGAAAAGATGAAAACCAGTTAAAACTACTAGATTCAAATGGATATAAAGATTTTCTATGTTAGTTATTTATTTTGTATTTATTACAAAATTTAAGCAGAAATCGGCACAAACAACAAGAGCTTAAAATCATTTTCTACTCTTTAAGTAATTCCCAGAAAGCTTAATGGTAATTTAAAATTAACATCTTTTGGTTGACATGAACTCGAGCAATTAGTCCTACTTCTTGCTTAAAAAACGTTATGTATCTTTAGTACATGCTCTGTATCTTAATGGGGGGTTGCTTACCATAAATAACCATTTGAAACAGTCTTTCTTATCTTTGTCTTCAAAAAGTTATTTAAGGAGCTCGAAATATAGAACATTTTTTAAATGCTATTAGTTATAATATTAGATTTTAAGAATTTTGCAAACGGTTGTAGTGTTAAGTAATACCTATGTAACATAATATAATAAATTTTATATAAAACTACTTTTGGCGAAATTTGTTGTTTGTGCCCATTAACAGAAAAACTGAAAAATTGTGGGTTTTTCCGTTTTTTTTCCTGGAGGTTTCTTTTCCGTAGTTGTTCTTTCCGGGATTTTTCTCCCAAGATTTTTTCAGTTTTTTGTCCTAGATTCGTAAATAAAATTATGTATGAAATTTTACTCTTTGCTTATGGCTGTAAAATACTTTGTCAACCAAAAGGGGCAAATTGTGAAATACAAAGGTTGTTAAGTACGTATCGCTATTTGCTACAATAAATAATGTAAGCTTGATATTTACCGACACAAAAACATACCGGTAAATACCAAAAATATTTACGGCAAGGGTTTTTGGTTACGGTTATGAAAATTTGTATTTTCGGTTTTTATTTTGATTAGAATTTTCCGGTTTCCGATTACGAATCGGCGCACGTCTCTGGAAAAAAAATATAAACAAAATATTAATTTTATATACCAATTTTAGATAGAAAGATGGGTCAACTACTTAGCCTGAACTTCCTCCTGATAATGTTACTACATAAGATCAGAATATTCATAAACGGTAGGCTGCGTTAGAATTTGAATGGTATCCAAACAATCGTTTATTTAAACTCAGCAGGCTCATTAGATCGCAAGTGTAGTTAAAAAACTAAAATTGTCTTTAACAAAAACGGAGTAAAATAGCGCGAAAAGATAAATTACCAGAGACCAGAAATTAAAACACGTCAGCAAAAAATAGTGAGAGAGGGGCTATCGCATTCCCTTGTTCTAAACTGTCAGTGATGAGCAATTCATTTACTAACTATGCTCTCATCCGTCTTCTGGCTTACAAAATTTAAAAAATCGTTTAATTATTTTGGGGCCAAGGAGGAGGAAAAATCCGCTTTTGAAAAAAATAATTAACAGAAAACAAGTTTGCTTAAGATTTTACTATTGTTTGTCGGGCGGTTATTTCATGTTCAAAATTATTAAAATTAGACCAACCACCGTTCAACTGAGAACGTGTGTGTTTGTACTTAAAAAGCGCAGATTACCTTCGGGTTTTTCAAACCTATTTGCGTTTAATAGAAATAGGATTTCCTCATGAGAATTTCCTCGATAAGAGGCACTCCTACATGCGAGATAAATTTTGCGGTGCCGTTTATGCCTTTGTTGATAACAAATGATAAGAGGTGTTTTACGGACTTTTTTATTCAGGGTTTTTGACTTTTATCGAAATGTTTGCAAAATTATAAGTATAACAAAAGGTAATTGATAGCGATAAGCGAGGAAAATCCTAAACATATACAAGTGCGCATTGTTTACTTGAGGTTTGATATCAAGGTAAGTTTACTATGTATTAGGTACAAGGTTTCATTTTAATAATACAAGTTTGTTTAATAATATTCTATAAATTCTGCTTAAAACCCTGGTATTTCTCGCTTATCAAAAATTCAACAAAAAAGCTGTTAAGGATAACAATATGTAAGCATATTAGTTTGATATTTGAAAAAACTAGTGTATACCAAATATACTGACAAAATATCCAAATAAGCAGAGCCGGATTTGTGCTATTGGCGCCCCTAGGCAATTTATATTTCTACGCCCCCCTTAGCGCAAAAATACAAAGTTATGGTAAACTTACAATTAACTGTGACTAGGAAAGAAGATTTATATAGAAGAAATGTATTTAAAGTAACAAAAATAATATATTTATTATATATTTCTTCCACTTCGTGTACTGAAAGCGAAAGTTAAAAATTGAGCAAAATAAGAAAGTGTTATTTTTTATTATATTTACTCATAGTCATATTTCAATGGTACACAGAGTGTGTAAGTTCAAACATTAATAGTTTTATATTTATAGCGGTTGCCCAATATGATGTTGGGCTATAAAGATTATATCTGGACGTCCGCCTCAGGAATGCAAACATATCGCAAAATACAGTGCTTTCATTTCAAAACTAGCCAGTCTCAATAACTATCGATTTTACGTAAATTTGATTTAAACAAAACAACGTTGATTTAGATATAGAGGGGGAAGTTTAAAACCAATATTGATTAAACTGTAGGTTTCACCCCCAGCCACCCCTACTTCGAAATTTCAAATAGCACCCCCTACCTTGTGATACATCATATTTAAGGTGGGAAAAATCTTCATGTACCCACCTTAAAAAAATTGGATTCGGTCGTCCGTTTTAAGTTAGGGTAAAAATTTTTAAGGTGAAGCCACGAATAATTTATTTTCAGCAATATTTCAATTTTCGAAAATTCACTCATAATCGGATCGACTGAATCCAAATTTTTTAAGATGGGTAGATGAAACATTTCACCCCCCCCCCCCCCCCCCCAAAAAATAATGTCTTACAGGGTAGAGAGTGCTATGGAGTATTTTTGGAAATAAAATATTTTTAACTCTATAGGGTAAACAGATAGACTGAATCCAATTCTTTTACTTCGGTAGATGAGGATTTTTTTTCACCTTCAAAATGATGTATCACAAGGTAAAGGGTGCTATTTGAAATTTCAAAGTGGAGGTGGCTGGGGGTGAGGGGTGAAACCAAAATTTGATCAATATTGATTTTAAACTACCCCCTCCATGTCTAAATCGACGTTTTTTTTGTTTAAATCAAGTTTACTTAATATACCGGTATACCGGTCAGTAGTAGAACTGACTTGTACTACTACTCCGAATAGTAGCAAGTAGGGAGTACGAGTATAAATAGAACTCACTTTTATATTTCGTGCATTGCGAATTTACTGATGGCAAATATAAAATAAATATAACGAAATTAATGATAAATTTAAGGAATTTTAAGCGCCCCATTTTGTTTGATGCCCCTAGCCAATTGTCACGGTTCTGCTGCTCGCACATCCGGCTCTACAAATAAGTACTACTTCAAATAATTATGTTATAATTTTATAAGTACCAAAGTACACATTAATTTCTCATATAACGCATAATAGTAATTTTAAATTGTTTACTAAATTGTCAGTTAGCACGGTTTACATATTTAAGTAACTATAATTGGCAGCACAAAGTGAAAATTTATTGAGTATATATGTATAATAGTATATTATACACCAAGGTAGAAAAGTCTACTATTATAGCCTGAAGGCTAAGGTTAGATCCCGAGGCGCGTAGCGCCGAGGGATGTAAGGCCCGAGGGCTATAAGACTTTTCTACCGAGGAGTATATACTTTTTTTCACTACTAGTGATATAAACTCTCATAATTGTCGAAAAATGACTATTTTAACTTAAATCCCTGTTCATTTCAAATTATAAAACAAATGCCAGTTTTTTTTGTTTTGTTGGCATGACAGTTGTTTGTAAATTGTTAAATCATCATTAGTATTCAAAAACATTGTTTTTAAGAACTGATTTCATCTAAAATACTGAAATTATTAACAATTTTCTCTTTTTTACTTTATGTGGTTGTATTATAGGCGAAATTGATATTGACAGAATTGTCATTTATTACGGCGCGAAAAACGTATATTGAAATTCACCAAAGTTTTTAAAATTAAATTTATTTATTTAAACAACTATTTTATGCATAAAATACCATTAAATAGAATCTCTCCATTATATTAAATCGTGCTATAAAAACGTTCTTTTTAAAACTATCACAGGATTATCAAAAAATATAAATTTGTTCATTATTTACCAGTGGTTAATAATGAAAAATTAGTTACCTGTCAGTGAGCAAAGATAGAGAAATTGAATTTCACAGCATTCTATTATGTGTCAAAATGCTACGCCATATTACTAGTAGTGAAAAAAATACTTTATTTGTTTTAACCTTATAATTATTTCAATTTTTTACATACCATTATGAAAATTTATATTATATAATGATATGTGTAAACATGTCGAAATACGTATAACGTTAAAATAAATAAGTATTGTTGAAGTAATGACGTATTTTATGTATATTCAATAAATATGGACTCCAACAAAGTGAAGCTAGAACTGATAAATAGAACAAAGTTAAAAGTTTACTGTAAGTGTCGAGTCCCACAAGACCCCACAACTGCGGTGGTGGAGAAGTCCTAGAGGAGCCCGTGGACGATTACGTTTATTGTTCATTACTCATTTCGCATCTTCTTATGGTCACTTTAAACCTCGATTTTGCACAAACATTAAATTATCTTGAAAACCCTTGGATTTAGGAACTGTCAACACGACTAGGCGACTGTCGTTTTGTGTAGAGTATAAGAACTATGCAAAAATTGTACACATTAAAAGAGAAAATATTAAATGACTTTCCCATATTAAACACTTCTGGTGCACTTATTCCAACAAAAATAAGTAAAAATACCAAACTAAATAGATAGTGCCCACATGTAAAATTTCAAAATAATAATGAAACTATTACCAAAGTTATCGACAGCAATGCTACAAGTGAATTAAAAATAATCGATAATCCTGTCGCTTCATTGACAACAAAATTGTGTTGTTGCTACGAAACATTGCGAGTCTGAAGAAGGAGCGATGTTGCTGTGCTTTAACACAATTGAGTTGGTCAATGAAAAACAGAATTATAGAAAATTTTAATTCAATGAGTGGAATTTTTTCGAATATACAACGAACTAAATATTAAATCACTTAGTTGGTATAATTTTTTGTTATTTATTGACGTACAAACGCGTTATTTTGTTATTAAATTCAAAAATAAAAAATATTGATGTGATTACTATAGTTACAACAGTGATAACAGTCAGGGTGTGATTGTTTAAAAAACTGAAAATATAAGGCTGCCATATTGGTTTTTACAATGTGAGTGGAATATTTAACAAAATAGTGAATATACTGTCCCATATTCGGGAGGCTGTAACTCCATAACGAAACGTTTTTGTATATAAAGCGAGTAAAAAGTAACTTATAATGTCTATGACTTCGTAAATATTGATTCTTTAGAAAAACTATCCTGGATAAAAGTTGTTAGTTTAATTTCAACATATACTTTATCGATTTAGAATTATTTGTTTCCTATAACAATTAACTTTTGTTTTTTAAATGCAACCCTGCATATTTTTTCATTTTTTGGATTCAACAACTGTTTGCCTTTTTGATGTAGTATTTTTTATATAGCATTACAAAACGAAAGTTTGTGGATAAAATACATTTGCAGTTCAAAAATTCCCTACTTTCTATAGCAACCTAACAAAGAAACTTTTGTAAATATATTTTACACAATAGAATATACAGGGTGTTAGGGAAGTCGACCGAAAAATTTCTAGGGGTGAATGGGGGCGCAAAATGAAGTCGAATATTCCTTTGCCATTTTTGGCTTAGATGGATGGTTTCCTCATAAATCACTGTTAAAATTGGTGCCAAAAATTTTTAAGACTGCTGAAATTAAACTTTGATAATGCACGGTTTTTAATCTAGCATGTGAGAAGGGATGTGAAAAAATGGATCGATATGTTTTTTTGTTGCTAGATTCGCTATCAATTCCCATTAACACCACATGTAAAACTATCATCAATGTTTGAAAACTATATTTTTTAAGAACAACATGTAAACAAATAAAAGTAAATAAAAAATTAATTAATGCAAAAATGACCATTAAAGAAATTGCTTAAAATGGGCGCCGTCTGCCCTAATACAAGCTCTGGCTCTGCGCGTTAAGGACTTACACTCGCAAGAATTTCGACGTCGTTGCGAATACTGTCAGCAACAGTCATAATGCGTTGCTGGAGATCTGCAGCATTTCTTACAGGTGTGCGATACACACCAGCTTTCATGTGTCCCCACAGGTAAAAATCGCAACTATTCAGGTCAGGTGTTCGGACCGGCCAAGCAATAGGTCCATTTCTGCCAATCCATCTATTTGGGAATGTTATGTCCAAGTGGTCACGAACATCCCGACTAAAGTGAGCTGGGGCACCATCGTGCATGAACCACATAGTCTGGCGTGTGGCCAGTGGGATATTTTCTAGCAGATGGTCCCTTAAAAACTGCAAACAGTGTGGACCGTTTAGCCGAGCGGGTAACACTAATGGACCAATTAGAAAATCTCCAACAATTCCTGCCCAAACGTTAATAGAAAAACGACGCTGAAAATTTTTCTGGCAGACTTCATGTGGATTTTCATCCGCCCAGACATGGGTGTTATGAAAATTGAGTATTCCATCCCTGGTAAAACAACACTCGTCTGTCATAAGCAGTTTGGAAAGAAATTCTGGATTTTGTGCAGTCTGCTGCAAAAGCCACCTGCATAAATTAATCCTAGGGGCATAGTCATATTCCTCTAAGCTTTGAACCCGTTGAACGTGGTATGGATAAAGAAGGTTCTCATGTAAAGTTCTCCAGACGGTCCAATGGCTTACACCTACTTCTCGCGCTATTTCGCGTGTGCTAACTGACGCATCATTTTCAACACAGTTGAGAATCTCTACTTCCGCATCCAAGACACGCACCTGTCTTTCTCTCCCTGCTTCGCGTGGTCTAGGAAAGACAGATCCTGTCTCTCTAACCCTTTGTGCCACCGCTGTGAATGTTTCTCGATGAGGTATTCGACGTTGTGGAAAGCGCTCTGTATAACGCCAAACTGCAGCAATTGCGTTACCACCACCTTCCCCATACACAAAAAGCATATCGCCATATTCTGCAGATATGAATTCTACCATTTCCGTTGAATAAATACACCGAAAAATGATTGACAGGTTATTCTACTGATAACGTCAAATTTTTAACAAAAACTGACATATTAAAAAAGTATTGCAAGTAACATGCTAGATTTCAAAAAACAATGCATTATAGAGATTTATTCAACAGTTCCAAAAATATGCGGCACCAATTTTAACATGGATTTAGGGGAAAACTATGCATCTGGGCCAAAAATGGCAAAGGAATATTCGACTTCATTTTGCGCCCTGATTCACCCCTAGAAAGTTTTCGGTCGACTTCCCTAACACCCTGTACATAGTTTCATTTCAACAAGCTTCCCAGACGTTGGTATAATACTATTATTCCTTCTTACTCTGTCAGTGACAAGAACTTCAACCGAAAATTGTTTTTTGTACTCACTGCGTAGGAAATGACATTCCGCGCACTCTAGTGGCAAAGCGAAACGTTAATTTTCCGATCTACTTACCCAGGAAAAATAGCAAAAAGCACTGGACCTGTCAGGCATTTTACAAAATAATCGTCTTTACAATAATAAAATTTAATTTATAAAGTACCATTTCCGCGATTTTCATTTATTAAATGTTACAAATTGAAGACTAATCATTAATAATAAAATTCTTCAAAATTAAAAATATGAAATGTCAGTCGACAACTGCATAAAACAATTGCTATCAACCTACTTTGTTTTTTGGTTACCTCTATTGGCTTGAAAATACAAGCACTCGTTTGAAATTCTAAATTAGTAATTATTTTATTTTATTAATGTATTTCTGTTCAATACAAAAAATATTGTAGAAACCTTATGCGAGAAAGCTTAATCCGCGCACTCGCGCATGTGAAGACATTCGCTCGCTAGCGCTCGCTCGTGCTTCAACACGGCTCTCATACGGGAACATTACTTTCCGGCATTTGGTTTGTAAATAACTAGTTTGTACTCCCATGTTTTAATTTACTTATTAAGTGTGCGCTGCCTATACTAAAATGATACCCATTTCGATAAGAGTTGTTGACAGTTAACATCGCATAACAGTTTGAGTTTTTTTGCATAAAAAAAACTTTTTTAATAAATATTTTTTTAAATTAACTAGTCGTAGAAAAAATAGTGTATGCAACTCTTATATAATGGCCATTAATACACTTGTTTGAATTACGACCCTCGTTCCCGCTCGTGTCGTAATCTCACTGTGTATTAATAGCTATCATTATAGATTCGTTGCTTAATATACTATTTCGAAATTAACAATAATAAAGAGATTATTACTCGCTATTGAAGCTAAAACGGCCAAATATGTAGATGATCTTGTTAAAAAGTTTAGGCAAGTAAAGCCTAGAAAAAATGTACGTAATTAGAATTTGCTAAACAAATAACTCTTTTTATGTTTAATTCTACTATTATATCATTTTTGTAAATTTTATGTACATATACGACAATTTTTGTATGTTGATTTTTCCCAAATATTCTTTTATTGTAATAAAAATTATTGTCGTACTGATTTGAGTGGTTATTTTTAATATGTATGTATGTCTTTTATTATATTTTGAGTAATTTAAATTTTTGATATTGGTACAAAATCTTAAAGAGGGCCTACGAATAGGGCCGTGATTTGTAGTTACGTCACTGTTTACAACTAGCAGATTTACCGGTTCCCGGGTCCCCTACACTCCTGCCATCGCTCGCTTTGACAGAGAAAAATGCAATTCCCGCCATAATTTTCCTGCCTTATATGTATATTCCGCCCTTTTAAGTTATAAAACCATGTCTTTATGTCTCCATATTGTTTTAAATTTCTTTAATATTTAAACAAACAAAGACTGTAATTTTATTTTACATGGCCAACCCTTATGTATTTCTTATTTAAACATACGGTATAATAAAGTTCTTTATCGTAAAGTTACCACGTACGATCATAACGAAGCGAATCTAGAAAAAAAGCCCCGGAAAAAAAATCATGGAAAAAAGTGCGTGGAAAAAAGACCCCTGGAAAGAAAGTCTCCGGAAAAAGGTCCCTGGAAAAAAGTCCCCTGCTAAAAAGTCTCCTTGAAAAAAGTCTCCGGAAAAAACGTCCCTTGGAAAAAAGTCTCCGGAACAAGTCTGGAGATTTTTTTCCGGCGACTTTCTTCCGGGAGACTTTTTTCCGGAGACTTCTTTTCCTGGAGACTTTTTTCCGGGAGACTTTTTTCCGGAGACTTTATTCCAAAGACTTTTTTCCGTCTACCTAACGAAGCAAAAAGAAATTTAACTACAATGTCGCTAACATTTTCGGAGTATTGCATAAGGTAACGGTTTACCACCCCCTGGTGTTTTTTACTAAACTGAACTATTGATCAATTATTCGTAGATGTAGTTTTAAAAGAACTTTTTTTTCGTTTTTTTTCACACACTAGACCTTACGCGTTCTGTGGACATTTCACTTCAGCACAGATGTGCAAAATAACTGAGAAAAACTTGTGATGCGTAAAATAAAAGTTGAGTCAAAACTACATCAAGGAATTAGTCAAAAATGGTCGGTTTACGCAAAAAATTCCAGAAGGTAAACAATTGATTTCAGTTTGTACTTCCCACGTCTTGCAGGAACAATTCATCACAATTCGTCTACATAGCTATTAAGAAGACGGAGTTTCTGATAGGGTTAAGTGAGATAAGGTGTAGTTTCTACAAAATGATAGTTGCGCTGCCTCAGACCATTTACGAGAACGAATGCAAGATAGCCATTGGTAGAATACAGAAGCGGTCATATTCTTTGTTTCTGGGGGGGAGGGAGGTATCAGACAGCGAGTCAAATTTCAAATATTTCGTATAAATGCACCGCACAGTAAAAGTGGTATGGCATTTTGCAAACGAGTGTGAACAACACTATTTAAATTTAAACGAAGATTGCTAGCAAATGTTGGCTATAAAGTTTTAAAAAATAAGTTCTAGCTTGACTACGTTGAAGTTTAGACTTTCATAGATCCAATATAATATTGCATCTGTGCCCAATTAAATGGGGTTCAAATGCACCCCAATTATAAACTTTGGTAATAGTATTGATAATTGCATAAGCGGTCAGCATTTTTCTTTGTGTGTTTTATTGAAATTATTTTATTACAAACGCAGAAAAAGTTGCATAGAAAAGAATATTTACTGAATAAAAGCTTTAGTTCCCGATTACTAGTTTTTTTTTGTCGCATTTGACTTAATTAGAACATCTTTCACAATATGTGTTTAGACAATCAAAATTGTGTACGTTTCCTATTTTTTTGCTATATCAAACGTAGCACACCAACCCTTAGATCTTGGAGGAGGTTGTTGAGCTGAGGTGCAAATGCATACGCCAAAAGAAATTTATAAAAATACTTTTACATAATAAAAAGCAATGTAGTAAATGTAAGACTATAATTCTTTAAATAATTAAGAACGGAAAAACTAAGAGGTAGGACATCTAAATAAACTTGTGTTTGCCCTACTCTAGTAAGCAATTTAAACATTGCATCATTATACCTATTTAACCATTCAACACGGCTTAGTTTAAATAGGAGTGATTATTTTTAAAATATGAAAATTCCTGGAAACGTCGCAAAGAAATCGGTGTATTAGGGCAAACCCAAATTGTAACTTACTCATAGCTCAAAAACCTACAAAATTACCTAGATAAAATTTACAATATGCTTCCACGGGCGTGTGTCAGTTGGGCAACGAGGAGAACGAAGGAAATAAAAATTGTCAGTTGGCCCAAAAATATTTTGGACTCAGCGTAGTGAAGAATACGGCAAAGATGTACAGGTACAAACAGTGAGAACGTTTATTAAATAAGTTCCAGATTTACTTCGTTGAAGTTCATTAGAATTATGCTTTAAACTTCAATAATATTAGAATAGTGTTGAAGTTATTAAGTATTTTATTTATAAAGGAAGGTATTCTCGTTAGTGAGGTATAAATTGCATTTGATCATCAGTAGAATGATTTCGTTTTTATGTTCATCAGAGACTGTATAAACGGACGGAACATTTGAATTTTGTAAATAATTTTTGTTTCAAATGTTTACAACCCACGGCTTTAAAAACGGCCATTATGAACCTTTACTATTTGCATTGCTACCAAGCAAGAAAATAGAAACTTCTGTACACTTTTTTGTACTAGTTAACCTCAAATCAAATGATCTTGGTTTATTCTAAAAAATATGCATCAAATTTCAGTAGATTTTGGGGTTGCAAATCACAAAGCGTGTACTAAACTAGTAGGCTGTAGATTTCATTCAGGTCAAGCTTGGTTCCGCAAAATTTAAGCATCAAATTTAACATGCGAATATAAAGACGATAATAAGAAATTAGATAGTTTTTTAATAGTATATAGTATATATAGTATAACTGGGTTTATTCACCTAATTTATGTTTAAATGAATTCCGTGAAAGATTTCCCAATTTCGCCATAATCGAGCGAGATTTAGTAGTAAGTAATTCTATAGATTCTATTTATTTAATCTGTTATTCAAATTTGTTATGTCACTTGCAAGCATAAAAACTGCAAATGTAATTTACAGTAAATTGTGTATATTAGAAACTTTGCCATTTATTTGTTTTCGTAAAATAGTATACATATTATAGACCAAGGTAGAGAAGACATTTTTCTAGACCGAGCAGAATTATTTACCGAGATGCGAAGCATCGAGGGAAATAAGTTGCGAGGCTGATAAGTCTTCTCTACCGTGGTTTATATATGTATTATTTTTTCCACTACTAGCACCTTTATTCCTTTTATAATTAATTGTTTTTACATTTATAAAAAATAAAATTACAAATGCAAATATGCACAAAAATAAAGTAGCCTTGCTTGAAAACAAGAGAATAGTTAATTTCAATTGACATTTATGTAAAATATATATTTTATAATAGTGGATTATAAAATGTCCAATTTTGATGATTTGGGTGAAAACTGCACTCCTCCTGAAATTAGGGAAGGTACAGAAAGTGTTGGTGAACAGTTATTACCAGTAAAATCAAAAGATTTTTGCATGAAAGTTTATGGTGAATTTAAAGATTGGTAGCAATTGTTTTCATTATTAACCAGAGGTTAAAAATGAAATATTATTAACCACTAGGAAAGAAATTCATCTTCTTGGTTCTAAAACAAAGTAAATAATGAAATCGTTTAATGCTAGTAGTGGAAAATAGTATATTATAGACCAAGGTAGAGAAGACATTTTTCTCAGCCGAGCAGAATTAATACCCGAGATACGAAGCATCGAGGGAAATAAGTTGCGAGGCTGATAAGTCTTCTCTACCGTGGTTTATATATTATTTTTTCCACTACTAGCACCCTTATTCCCTTTATAATTAATTGATTTTACATTAATAAAAAATAAAATTACAAATGCAAATTTGCACAAAAATAAAGTAGCCTTGCTTGAAAACAAGAGAATAGTTAATTTCAATTGACATTTATGTAAAATATATATTTTATAATAGTGGTTATAAAATGTCCAATTTTGATGACTTGAGTGAAAACTGCACTCCTCCTGAAATTAGGGAAGGTGCAGAAAGTGTTGGTGAACAGTTATTACCAGTAAAATCAAAAGATTTTTACATGAAAGTTTATGGTGAATTTAAAGATTGGTAGCAATACACCTATTCCGTTAAAGTAATAAAAATACGTCACAAGCTGAATGCGCAGTAGCGTATCGGTCATAGTGGGTCGCTTTCAGATCAGCTGTTCTGTTACATGCTTTGTTATTGTAGCTTGTGTGTATTTATTTTGTTTTAATTTCGTTCTGTGAAGTGATATTAGTTATATTTATTGTTAAAACTTTTTTACTGATTTTAATAATTCAATATGGTGCATCACTGCTGTGTCCCTAAGTGTAGTTCTCGTTCAAATACGTCGAAAGGAGTAACGTTTCATGCGTTCCCAAAAAACAAGATTTTACAAGAAGCATGGGTGCATGTGATATTTGTGTCACAGTTATTTACTGGGTCCATCTCGGTTTAAAAAACTGGTTGTGGAAAGTGGACTAGTATCCCATATTATTATCCCATAATAAAGGGTTTGATATAGGGGACACAATGGAACCTGTAAAATTAAATATACCTGCGTTCTGTTCCTCATCCTGTAAATTCAGTGCTAGTGATGTTAGTAACACTAGAACTATAGCCCAAGAACGCGCATACATGTTGAGAGAGCAATTAGTAGCATAAATCATTTTAGATTCTTACTAATGATATTCCAATTTCACATATGAGCAATATTAATCAAATATGGACAGTTTGTTGTTTATTGACCAATTTTCGACATTCCTTGCGAAAAACTAACACGCTGTCACAGGAAAATGACTGAAACAATGTTTTTAATTTTAGAAAGTTACTACAGTTTTAAGTTTATATGCTATATTGATTTGTTTCTTTATGTATTTTAAGTATGTAACAATAAATGTGTTTTTTAGATGGTTATCGTAATAATTTGTGTTACTGAAATGCTATAGAAATAATAACATATTAAGTAATCCCAGAAAGCTACACTTTATTTTCTTTATTTTCCTTAGACATAAATGGTATAACATAAGAACAGTACATAACAGATAATTCTATATTTAAATCATGTGGCTTATCGTTTTTCTTTTAACTTTTAAAACATTTGGCTTTAACACAAAACTCATTATTAATAACAGTGCTGACCCCTACATCGTGGATAAAGCCCTCTGCAAAATATTTGTAGCCCTTTTCTTTTTGTTTCAAGAGCCGCCCCTTCATTTGAAAAAACGTATCGGCAATTTCAAATGTAAACTTATTCACTGCATCTAAGTTTTTTGTAAGCAGGCTCATGTTTACACTAATAAAATAATAAAATTATTCAGTATCTAATGCACTTCAATAGCAACTCATGTAGCTTTTGACCCACTATGGCCGTTCCACTACTGCGCATATACAGCCCTCTCACTTTAATATTGGTTCCTTTCCTGTCTTTCAAATAAACGGAATAGGTCTATTGTTTTCATTATTAACCAGTAGTTAATAATGAAATATTAGTAACCACTAGGAAAGAAATTCATCTTCTTGGCTCTAAAACAAAGTAAATAATGATATCGTTTAATGCTAGTAGTGGAAAATAGTATATTATATAGACCAAGGTAGAGAAGACATTTTTCTCAGCTGAGCAGAATTAATTCCCGAGATGCGAAGCATCGAGGGAAATAAGTTGCGAGGCTGATAAGTCTTCTCTACCGTGGTTTATATATTATTTTTTCCACTACTAGCACCCTTATTCCTTTTATAAGTAATTGATTTTACATTAATAAAAAATAAAATTACAAATGCAAATATGCACAAAAATAAAGTAGGCTTGCTTGAAAACAAGAGAATAGTTAATTTCAATTGACATTTATGTAAAATATATATTTTATAATAGTGGTTATAAAATGTCCAATTTTGATGATTTGGGTGAAAACTGCACTCCTCCTGAAATCAGGGAAGGTGCAGAAAGTGTTGGTGAACAGTTATTACCAGTAAAATCAAAAGATTTTTACATGAAAGTTTATGGTGAATTTAAAGATTGGTTGCAATTGTTTTCATTATTAACCAGTAGTTAATAATGAAATATTAGTAACCACTAGGAAAGAAATTCATCTTCTTGGCTCTAAAACAAAGTAAATAATGATATCGTTTAATGCTAGTAGTGGAAAAAATATATTTTTGCTTTAATGACGTATACACTGTGTCTATAAAGTAACCCCTTCCCTCCAACTTACTTTTGAACGACTTGATATTTTTCCACAAAATTTGGTGTGCTGTAATGGGAAATCAAATACTGTCTTTCAGACTATATTCAAATTTTGTATCATCCAAAATGGCGACTGAGCACCAGTTTGAATTTTTTTTAATGGAATGGAGGGTCGAGTGACACCTCATTGGAAAGCTCCTTTAGTTCTGCGTCTGATCCTAGAGTTTCAAAGAAAAATATTCAGCCATTACAAAATGACAATGTTTGAAGATAAAGAAGTCTATTAATAAATAACTTTAAAAAAAAAAAGAAAACCGACTTCAAATAAAAACACAAAAGTGACATAAGTTAACTAAAAAGCAAAAAATAAATGTTTTTTATACAATAGTTTAATACTTATTTGTTGTTCCGTTTAATGTAATTAAGAAATTGTTGTTTATTATATAATTATTAATTGTTTTATAATTTTTAAGTCGGTGCCAAGTAAAACATAAAAATTCGAATCTAATTTGTTATTGTAGCAAGGTATATAATTTTTATGTTTTACTGGGCACCGACTTAAAAATTATAAAACAATTAATAATTATATAATAAACAACAATTTCTTAATTACATTAAACAGAACAACAAATAAGTATTAAACTGTTGTATAAAAAACATTTATTTTTTGCTTTTTAGTTAACTTATGTCACTTTTGTGTTTTTATTTGAAGTCGGTTTTCTTTTTTTTTTAAAAGTTATTTATTTTACAATTTTAAGTGATGGGCAGACTTAGTAAGGGTGCTTCTCGAATGAGGAAACGATTGCTAGTTGAAACGGAAGATGAAATACGGAAACACTAAAAAAGTCCGTTAAAAAACTAGATTTTGAGGAGTATCTTCGAAGTTCAAGCTCCAATACCAATGAAATTATAATGGGACCACCTTGGAACTATACTGAACCTAACACCAAAAAATCATTAAAATCGGTTCATAAACAAAAAAGTTATGCCCGAACATACATAAAAAAAAAAAAAAATAAAAAAAAAAAACATATATACAGACGAATTGAGAACCTCCTCCTTTTTTTGAAGTCGGTTAAAAAAACTAAGAATTAAAGCTTAAATTAATTAAATTAAGTGTTCGAAATGTTTACCATTCACATCTTGCCACATAAAAAGTCGGTTATGAAATTCCTGCCTTACATTTTCATAAGTTTCTGGAGTGATATTTCTGCAAACTTCTGTAATGCGTTGCTCCAGTTCTTAAATTGTTTCTGGACGGTTCTGTACACTTTCGATTTCAGATATTCCTATAGAGAAAAATCTAAGGAAGTTCATTCAGGGGAGTAAGCCGGCTATTTTACAGGCCCCCGCCTACCAATCCATCTTCCAAGAAAATGTCCGTTGAGAAAGTCAGAAACAGGCCTATAATAATGAGGCGGCGGCGCACCGTCTTGTTGGAACATAACGTTTTCAATATTATTTGCAGCCACCTGTGGAATTTCTGGGAAAATTTGGTACTGCAAATGCAAAAGTGGACTACTGTATAAAAAAAATGAAAACAATTTTGAATTGAGTGAGTCCATTTGTTTAAAATCCGCCATTTTGTTATGGCTAAATATTTTTCTTTGGAACTCTAGGATCAGACGCAGAACTGAAAGACCTTTTAAATGAGGTGTCACTCGACCCTGGATAAAAAAAATCAAAACAATTTTGAATTGAGTGAGTCCATTTGTTTAAAATCCACCATTTTGTTATGGCTAAATATTTTTCTTTGAAACTCTAGGATCAGATGCAGAATTAACAGACCTTTCAAATGAGGTGTCACTCGACTCTCCTTTTTATTTAAAAAAAAATTCAAAATGGCGCCCAGTCGCTATTTTGAATGATACAAAATTTAATTTTTGGCTAAAAAATAGTATTTAATTTCCCATTGAAGCACATTAAATATTGTGGTAAAATATCAAGTCGTTCAAAAATTTGTTAGGGTGGGGGGTTACTCTATAGACAGACGGTATATGTATATGCAGATATGTAATGATTTTTAATATTAAAGGTTTTTTTGTTGTTACTGTTTTGGTAAAATATTGATTTAGAGAAATAATGATATTACTATTTTATTAAAATTGATATCGTAGCAAAGTAACTTTTAGTTGTTGTAATCTTCCTTAAACCGCAATTCTTTGGAAAGGTAAATTGTGGTCTAACAAACAAACCTATGGGATATTCCAACGTCATTATGGTGTGGCCCAACTGAGAAACGCCAAATTCCGCATTCCAATTTTCATCAAAATCGGACAATCTGCTCGGGAGATATAAAGAAATGAACGAAGAAACAAACTAACGTACCCACCCACTTATCCGCAGTGTCCACCGAGAGACTTTTTAAAAAATAGTTATTTGGTTTCCTTGAGCCTCAAAACTTAAATACAGTTTTTTAATTCTAAAACCTAAATTCTTCACAGAATGATTACTTTCGTATACTGGAAAGTAAGAAGTATAGGAAAAACGCTTCAGATTGACTATGACTCTGATGAGACTAATAGCGTTTTATGTTTTCAATAATATCTTATACCGTAAAGTTCTAGCCCTAAGATGTACTTTACAAGATCAGAATGTTATTGCTTAGATTCTGACTAAACAATATTAAAGTTTTAATAGGCTTTTTGATTTTAACTAACCATAAAGCATTTAGTTTCATTTGAAAGATAGATGTTAGATATATTCCCTATCGATTGATACGAGTCATTCTTGTAGATTAACAGAGAAAGCAAGAAGTCTTAAGTAAACGTGAGTTCCCATGTTAACGGTAAATGTTCAGCGTTGGACGTTTACATCAAAATTGTGATGTGAAAAGGAATCATAGTTTTTATCAGCAAGGTGAAGAAAAATTCAGTTATGCAAACAATTTTACATGGAATTTACTATATAAAAGGGGTAACATTCAGTGTCTACACTTTTAAGCTTATCAGATTAGGAATTTCTAGTCTGCTTGTGCAATTGTACATTGGTAAATCCAGAAACTGATAGTCTATTTAAATGTAGCTGGAAATTACCAAGGTGCCGTTATGTTCTGTATGTATACTCGTGGTGGAAAGTATAGAATGGTAAACAGATACAGATAGTTCACACAAGAAAGTAAATAACTGGCGCAACTGGCTCGTTTAAATACACCCAGTGAAAGTATGCATCATTGGCATTTCCATTCGATGCCCGTGAAATACAATAGTAATAAAAAATGCTTGATCGCCAATATTGTATATCAAAAATATTTCGGTCTTTGTTTAAATTTACGTGTGATCGTGTTCAGATTTACATGAAAACTACCTTGAAGTTGTTTTCATTACATACTAATGAAAAGTTATTAAACTAAAGCCAGAAGAAAACGTCGAAGGTGAGGTTTAATACACTGTGAGCCAAAAGTTTCCATAACAAAACAAAAATAGAGATATTTGCTAAAATATAAGTGATATTGCTTTGCGGTTTTTTCATTTAATTAAAGAAGGTTTTAGGTTTACATTATTTTTTAAATTATTTATAACTTCCAGCTTTTCTTTGTTAAAGTCCATATTTAATCAGTATCTGTATATAAAATACTTAATTATTATTTCGGCATGTTTACATGCCATTGTCAAAGGTTATATGAAAAAGTAAACAGTTAGTGTTGTTATAGCAATAGAACTTTTTTACTTATCTTGGTAATCGTCTGCAGATGACTTGATTTCTTATTCCAAAATGTCCAGTAGAGGAGAATTTAACAGATCAATTTGCTCATTCATTAACGGTGCAGTTTTTAAATGTTTGTGAATTTCAAAAGCTTCTAGTATATCTAATTTACGTTTATCATCACAAAAGTGTAAACATTTTATGGTGTTATTAGATGTCATTGAATGATTTTGTTCTAGTAAGTGTTTAGCGTAATTGGATTTATGTGGGTGTTTGTATTTGTAACAACGTACGTGTTCTTTATACCTAATATCAAAAATTCTAATTGTCTGGCCTATATAAACCGAATTACAATGTGAACAATTTAATTTGTAAATGCCTGATTTTAGCCAATCGTCTGTTTTTGATTTTGCATTAAACAAAGTGTTTAAGATGTTCCTAGTTGTTTTAAAGCTTACTTTATATTTATTTGTTATGTTTATAATTTTAGCAATTTTTTCTGATTTGTCACCAAAATATGGGATCGAAGCATATTTAATTGTATCGAACGAAATTAGGGTATTTGGATACATTTTTTGAATGGCTAATTTATAATCTTTTTCTTTAATTAATGTATCAATAAGTTTAGTATTATAACCATTACTGTATGCAATTTGTTTAATAATTGAAATTTCTCTATTATAATTAATTTCATCTAAAGGGACCGTCAAAGCCCTATGTATTAGGGACCTGTATACTGCTAATTTATGAGTTTTATGGTGACAAGAATCGTGTGGTATTGTAATGTCTGTTTGTGTAGGTTTTCTATAAACTGAGTACTCAAATATATTAGTTGAATTAATTTTTATGTTTAAATCTAAAAAGTTAATGGACTTATTTTGTTCAGTTTCTAGTGTAAATTTTATGTTTGGGTGCAAGCTGTTAATAAAAATTAAAAATTCATTAATTAAATCAAATGAACTATTAAAACATGCTAAAATGTCATCAACATAACGAAACCAAAATATAATTTTCTCAGATTGATTTGATTCGAATATTTGATCTTCTAGATTTTTCATAAATATGTTAGCTAAAAGAGGTGAAATTGGACTTCCCATGGGTAAACCATCTTTTTGGAAATAAATTTTATTATTAAAAGTAAAATTATTTTGATTGGTGCAAAGTTCAAATAATTGAATCAACTCAGTCCGTTTTATTAACTCAACATTTTTGTTAATAAGAATATTATTTAACAAAGGAATACACTCTTGAGGAGGTATTTGGGAAAACATATTAGTAACATCAAAACTAACTAGCTTGCTTTGTGGTGGTAAATGTAAGTTAGACAACTTTTTGATTAATTCGGAAGAATTTTTAACTGAATATTTTGGTTTATAATCAAAACTGGTAACTATAATATTTAGTATTTTTGCTAGCATATGGTTGGGTGCATTTATGTATGATACTACTGGTCTAATGGGCATGTTGGGTTTGTGTATTTTTAATAAACCGTATAGTTTTGGTGGTTGTGGATTTGGATTTATTGTTTGTCTTTTTTGACAATCTGTTAAACAAACCTGGCAATTTTCTAGCTAACATATTTATGAAAAATCTAGAAGATCAAATATTCGAATCAAATCAATCTGAGAAAATTATATTTTGGTTTCGTTATGTTGATGACATTTTAGCATGTTTTAATAGTTCATTTGATTTAATTAATGAATTTTTAATTTTTATTAACAGCTTGCACCCAAACATAAAATTTACACTAGAAACTGAACAAAATAAGTCCATTAACTTTTTAGATTTAAACATAAAAATTAATTCAGCTAATATATTTGAGTACTCAGTTTATAGAAAACCTACACAAACAGACATTACAATACCACACGATTCTTGTCACCATAAAACACATAAATTAGCAACATAGCCTGATACATAGAGCTTTGCCGGTCCCTTTAGATGAAATTAATTATAATAGAGAAATTTCAATTATTAAACAAATTGCATACTGTAATGGTTATAATACTAAACTTATTGATACATTAATTAAAGAAAAAGATTATAAATTAGCCATTCAAAAAATTTATCCGAATACCCTAACTTCGTTCGATACAATTAAATATGCTTCGATCCCATATTTTGGTGACAAATCAGAAAAAATTGCTAAAATTATAAACAAAACAAATAAATATAAAGTAAGCTTTAAAACAACTAGGAACATCTTAAACACTTTGTTTAATGCAAAATCAAAAACAGACGATTGGCTAAAATCAGGCATTTACAAATTAAATTGTTCGCATTGTAATTCGGTTTATATAGGCCAGACAATTAGAAATTTTAATATTAGGTATAAAGAACACGTACGTTGTTACAAATACAAACACCCACATAAATCCAATTACGCTAAACACTTACTAGAACAAAATCATTCAATGACATCTAATAACACCATAAAATGTTTACACTTTTGTGATGATAAACGTAAGTTAGATATACTAGAAGCTTTTGAAATTCACAAACATTTAAAAACTGTACCGTTAATGAATGAGCAAATTGATCTCTTAAATTCTCCTCTACTGGACGTTTTGGAATGAGAAATCAAGTCATCTGCAGACGATTACCAAGATAAGTCACAAAGTTCTATTGCTATAACAACACTAACTGTTTACTTTTTCATATAACCTTTGACAATGGCATGTAAACATGCCGAAATACGTATAAGGTTAAAATAAATAGATATTGTTAAAGTAATTAAGTAATTTATATACAGATACTCATTTTTTAAATTGTTGAATTCGGCCAAAAATTAAAGATTTGGTTAAGCTTTTAGTAAGACAAAGTATAAAATGCCATTTACAAAACAATTAATATTGTTTTGAATCAAATAATAGTAAATATAAAACTAATGAAACAGTGTCGACAGTTGCGTGCATTTTTGCAGCTTATAAGCAAGATTATAAGCAAACGTCGAATTGAGTCAAAAAATACTCTTTACTTGCAGTGTTACAATGGGAAAACTTAACGTTGACGACAGGGCCATAACTGAAGGTATTTATCGAGCAAAACAATATAAAGCGAGAAAAACTGTTAAGATGTTTTCCGATAAAAGCTAGAATTTGTTAACCGCACAGAATTTTCTCAAGAAATTCGACACTGTTTCATTTGTTTTAGATTTACTACTTCACTCATGTTTATATGTTATTATCAAAGGTTATACCGGGTGATCGTAAAAAAATGATTCACAGCGGGCCATGACCGAAGTGTTAAAGTTGGCAATACTTAATATAAGCCAATTGTCAAATGTTGACAGCTGTAAAAATTTTTGGTTAGATACATTTAACTTAATGTATCTAACCAAAAATTTTTACAGCTGTCAACATTTGACAATTGGCTTATATTAAGTATTCCCAACTTTAACACTTCTGTCATGGCTTGCTCTGAATCATTTTTTTATGATCACCCGGTATTAAAAAGTTAACATTTTGTGTTGCTATAGCAGCAATAGAACTTGGTGACTTGATCTCGGTAATTGTCTGCAGATGACTTGATTTCTTATTCCAAAATGTCCAATAGAGGAGAATTTAAGAGATCAATTTACTCGTTCGTTAACGGTATAGTTTGTGAATTTCAAAAGCTTCTACTATATCTAATTTACGTAAAAAAACTGTAACGCTAATGAACAAGCAAATTGATCTCTTAAATTTACCTCTCTTGGACATTTTGGAATAAGAAATTGAGTAATTTGCAGACGATTACCGAGATCAAGTCGCCAAGTATATTGTTGTTATAACAACACCAACTGTTTACTTTTTAATATAACCTTTGATAATGGCATTTAAATATGCGAAATAAATATTTTTTTTTATTTATAGAAGTTGCCTATTTACAATCTACTCGCATGCGAGTAATGAGTAAATCGTATGTAGTTAACATGACAGTAAGGGATCCGGCCAACGCCTTTCTCCCCGTAAGTTAATCACTAAGAGTTCTGGTAGGTCTTGTGGCCATTGTCGTTTTAATCGTCTGGTGACGGCCGGCTGATTGGAGAGCTGTTCTATTAGTTGGTTTCCATGTCCTGGCAGGTTGTATGTGTATATTCGGGCAAGTCTCTGGATCTCTGAGGCTACGTACGGAATTCTTAGGTCGGTGTGAAGGGTTTCATTGGTGACGTACCATGGAGCGTTAGTTATTGCGCGAAGAATGTTTGACTTGCATCGCTGCAGGATTCTGGTGTGGGAGGTCTTAGCGCAGCCCCACAGTCGGATCCCATACGTCCAGATGGGCTTGATAATACATTTATATAGCAACAGTTTGTTCGAAAGTGTGAGTTGTGAGCGTCTACCGATGAGCCAATTCATTTGTTTAATTTTGAGGTCTATTTGTTTCCGTTTAGCTTTGATGTGTGTGCTCCAAGTTAGCTTATGGTCCAGATGTAGTCCAAGGTATTTGATGTCCGTCCTCTGAGGTATGGGAACATTGTTGATGGTATTTCGTGGACTTACAATGCGTTTATTAGTGAACGTGATTTGAGCGGATTTATCGCTATTGACTGTAATGCGCCATTTATTAAACCAGTTCTGTAGGATGTATAGGTGAGTTTGTAAGTGGGCTGCTGCAATTATTGGGTTTTCGTTGACTGACAGAATAGCTGTATCGTCAGCAAACATGGCAAGTAGGGTACGAATTACGTACGTATTATCGGTTGTAGGTGTATCGGAGGTATACAAAGTATAAAGTAGTGGCCCCAAAACGCTGCCCTACGGCACTCCGGAGGTAATTTCATGGTATTCAGAAGTTGTGTTGTTTAATTTAACTTGGAAGGTCCTCTCAGTTAAATATGACTTTAGTATTAGGTATAACTGGCTTGGGAAATGAAGTTTAATTTTATAAAACAGACCCGTGTGCCAGACTTTGCGAAAGCCTGCTTTATATCTCGGCATACTGTTGTACATACGCGCTTAGTCTCTAAGGTCTCCATAATAGTGTTAACAATTCGATGTCTTTGGTGAATAGTTGAATGATGCTGCCGAAAGCAAAACTGGTAGTTTGGGATAATTTGGTCTAAGTCTACTGTTTCATGGATTATTGTGAGGAGCAACTTTTCAAATATTTTGGACATGAATGGCAGCAGGCTGATGAGTCTGTAGGAGGAGCGTTGCGTGGGGGTTTGCCAAACTTAGGAAGCATAATGATTAAGGCATGTTTCCACTGGGCGGGAAAGTAGCTGAGTTGTAGGATGTTGTATATAGTGGTGAGTAACACTAGAGCTTTTCGGGGGAGGTTTTGCAAAACTTCTCCTACTATTAGGTCATAGCCAGGTGCTTTACGAGGGTTGGCTAGTTTGATTTGACGGCTTACTTCGGCTGGTGAGAAGAGTCTGAGTGGTAAGGACATTTGGCAAGGCACATCAAGAAATGAGGCAATTTCGGTGTCATCGTTGTTACCTATCGGTTGAGGTGTTGAGAAGACAGTAGCGAGATGGTCGGCGAATGTGTCTGCCTTTTATTTATCTGATCTGGCCCATTTATCATCTAGGTTTTTGATTGGAGGTATCGATGCTGTCGGTCTGTTCCATACGGTGTGGTCGATAGATGATAAGTTAGTGATGTAATACTGGAAGGTGTCATTTCTCACTTTTATTAGTTCAGTGTGGAGTTGGTGAGTGAGCCTATTAAATAAAGTCTTGTCTTGTCTTTGCTTAGTTCGCTGCCACTTTTTCCGTGCCTTGCGATATTCTGCGACGAGGTATCGCATGTGACGAGGAATGTTGATGTCTGCCGAGTGGGTGCTTGTTGCACTGTGTGTGACTGGCCATGCCGCGTTTTGTATCGCTGTGGTTAAGTACTGGGTTGCTTAGTCTAGATCGTGTGCGTCCTTAATTCGGATAGCTAGATTAACTTCGTGGTCCAGTATACTTCTAAAATAGTCCCAATTGGTGTTCTTGGTGCAGAGTTTTGGGAATGGTTTTTTGGTGATAATGGAGGTACTTAAAGTAATTAGGACTGGGATGTGGTCAGAGGACAAGTCATAGTTTGATTTTACTTTGGTGTACGTGTTCGCTATACCACAAGAAATAGCGAAGTCGAGCAAATCAGGGATTTTACTTGTGTCTGTAGGCCAGTAAGTGGGTTTTCCGGTTGAAAGGTAGTTGCAATTGTGCTTTTGTAATGCTCGGAGGAGGTTACGTCCTTTTGGATTAGTTAGTCTGGATCCCCAGGCTACGTTCTTGGCGTTCCAGTCTCCTCCAATGATGAATTTCGCATCAAGAGATTGAAGCAGTTCTACGTATTCTTCGGCGGAGATAGCGTCTCTGGGCGGGCTATATACTGCTGCTATGATTAGTGGGTAATGTAAGACTTGGACTTTTATGCAGGAGCTTTGGATTTTGTCAGTTTGAAAGGACTTCCATTCATGGTGGGCGATTGAGTTTTTGATAATTCCAGCTGATCCGCCATGTGCCGTGCCATCTGGGTGGTTGGAGAGATATATGGAGTAGCGTGGAATTTTGATTACCGTTCTAGCGGTTGCATGGGTTTCGGAAACGAGTAACACGTCGATATCTTGTAGTTGCAAAAATGTTATTACTTCCGGTATGTGGTTCGATATGCCGTTAGCGTTCCAAAGGGCTAGACGGAGGGAGCTCGCCATTATTAAGCTAGTTCATTTATAACAGTGGAAAGCATGTTTAAAACCATGCTGTTCTGACTAAGAAGTTGCGAAAACATTGCTTTGAATTCCATTAAAAAGTTAGAAAACATTTGATTGATGCTTGTCTGCTGTTCGTTGGGTGTATGAGTAGGGTGTCTTCTGTCTGGTGGCTGCCAGAAGGGTGGTCTGTGGTAAGGATGGTTCACGGCTTCTGGGTTTATATTGACATTTTGTTTTGCAAGTGGTGGGAATTCAGCTATGTTTGGTGGAGACTGGTGTGGTCTGGTTTTGTTTGTGAGACCTATGAATGTTGAGTTTCTGACTCTCTGGATGTTTTGGTATACAGAGCACCCCTTGTAGTTAGCTGGGCGTTGTCCATTGCATAAGGCACAGGTGGTGGGAGTGTCGGGTTTATTTCTGCATAGATGGGTTGCGTGACTACCACCGCATTTGACACAGACAAATGGTTTATTACAATACGTTTTCGTATCGCCGTACTCTTGACAGCGGGTGCACTGGGGTATGTTTTGTGTCTTCCTGGGAGGTTCAACTGTAATGATCATATTACTTAGATGTTTTATATCGAAAATCGACTTGTTGTTTTCTTTAGGTTCTAGGTATACCATGAACAGTGATAAGGGTTGATTGGTCTCCCTATGACGTACGTTGATAATGTTACGTACTACGTGAAGATTTCTAATAGCCACTCTGTATGCACGTTCTTCTTTTAGTTGGTATGTGTGATGAAATATATTTTCATCTTTAACTTTAAGGTGCTTGGTAAGTTTTCTGTATGAGTCTATTGTGTTAGTATTGATTTTAATTTTATCGTCTTGCAAAGCTGTTGTGTGGTATTGTTCTTTGTCTAGGATTCTATTAATATTGTCAATCATTTCATTGTAGTTGTTTACTCCGTGTAGGGAAACCGGTGGTACTAACAGACAAGCACATAGAAAGGAACACAAAGCTGATGATATACAAAACCTTGCTTAGACCCATAATAACATACGGCAGCGAAACTTGGACACTAACACAGAAGAACGAAGAGAGGTTGGGCGTTTTTGAAAGAAAAGTGCTGAGGAAAATCCTGGGACCAATTAAAGAAGGCGAAACATGGAGGAAAAAATGAAACCATAAACTATATGAAGATTTCAAAGAAGCAGATATAGTGACATATACAGGGTGTTAGTGAATAAGTGCGACAAACTTCAGGGGGTGATTCTGCATGAAAAAATAATGACAGTTTGCTATATAACTTATGTCCGCAAATGCTTCGTTTTCCGAGATACGGGGTGTTAAAGTTTTTCTTAAAAACCGACTATTTATTTATTGCTCTGAAACCTGTCGAGATATGCAAATGAAATTTGGTGGGTTTTAAGCGGTAGTTATTGCGAATTTTTTGACATGTAATTAAGAATTTTATGTTCATCATTGGCGCGCATACGGGTAATGATCTCAATTTTTTTTAAGAAAAAAATGGTACGCCACTGAGATATTTCAAATTAAAAATCATTTTTGAATTTCTCGTTCAATTTGTGACAAAAAATCTCTCTTGACTTTTTTTCGTATGGGGCGCCGTTTTTATGCAAAAAAATTAAATATCTTAGCGCGTATTTATCATTACTTTAATACATTATTTATTAGCGACGCTAGTAGGCTACTGTCAACATTCTGTTAAATACGAATATTTCAACGAAATGTCAAATTAGCTTTTCTTCATTTTTAAGCTTTTAGTTTGGTTATAACATTAATGTTAATAAGTAATTAATTTTTCTTTTATCGAAAAGAATGGAAAATTATACAAATGCGGAATTATCAGACATGCATTTTGTCTATGGTCGAAGTAATGGAAATGGTCGGCAAGCTCGACGATTGTATGCTGAGTTGTATCCTGGACGTAGGGTACCCCATCACACAATATTTGCTCGTCTTCACCAACGTTTGCGCGAAAATGGTACATTTAAGAAACAAACGGCTGACTGCGGGCGCACTCGAGAAGTACGAACTGTGCAACTAGAAGAAGCAGTTCTAGAGTTAATTGCGGAGTCACCTGAAACAAGTACTCGAAAAATTGCCAACACTTAGATACAGTATGTCCAAATCGTTGGATAGGTAGGGGAGGTACGCAACATTGGCCTGCTCGATCGCCGGATTTAAATCCACTAGATTTTTGCATTTGAGGTTTTCTTAAGTCATTAGTATATTCCACTCCCGTCGAAAATGTTGAAGACCTGAAGAATCGAATTATAACCTGCTGTGAGATAATAAGAAATACACCAGGAATATTTGCGCGAATACGACAATCAATGAGGCGAAGAGTTGAATCTTGTATCACGTCTGAGGGAGGTCATTTTGAACATTTGTTGTAGGTGTGCACCTATTTATTTATTAGTGTTATTTTCTGTAATTGTTCTGGTTTAATGTTATTTTATTAGATAGTTCTTGATAATGTATTAAAGAAATGATAAATACGCGCTAAGATATTTAATTTTTTTGCATAAAAACGGCGCCCCATACGAAAAAAAGTCAAGAGAGATTTTTTGTCACAAATTGAACGAGAAATTCAAAAATGATTTTTAATTTGAAATATCTCAGTGGCGTACCATTTTTTTCTTAAAAAAAATTGAGATCATTACCCGTATGCGCGCCAATGATGAACATAAAATTCTTAATTACATGTCAAAAAATTCGCAATAACTACCGCTTAAAACCCACCAAATTTCATTTGCATATCTCGACAGGTTTCAGAGCAATAAATAAATAGTCGGTTTTTAAGAAAAACTTTAACACCCCGTATCTCGGAAAACGAAGCATTTGCGGACATAAGTTATATAGCAAACTGTCATTATTTTTTCATGCAGAATCACCCCCTGAAGTTTGTCGCACTTATTCACTAACACCCGTATAAGCCTAGGACGACTGCGATGGGCAGACCATGTAAGAAGGATGGACGGAAATGCCATAGCGAAACGGGTAGAAGAACATAATTCCGGAAGGAAAACGAAGTAGAGGACGGCCACGAAAAAGGTGGAGTGCAACCGTAACAGAAGACGCAACTAAGATCCTGCGCACGAAGAACTGGAGACGACTGGCGGAGGATAGGGAAGAATGGCTAAGGAAGATAGGGGAGGCCAAGGTCCGACTTGGACTGTAGTACCGCTGCGTAAGTAAGTAAGTAAGTAAGTTTTCTGTATGAGTCTATTGTGTTAGTATTGATTTTAATTTTATCGTCTTGCAAAGCTGTTGTGTGGTATTGTTCTTTGTCTAGGATTCTATTAATATTGTTAATCATTTCATTGTAGTTGTTTACTCCGTGTATGGAAACCGGTGGTGGCTTCACCATTTTAGTTTGTTGATTATTAGGTGCTTGCTCTTGGTTCGCATTGTCGGATTGAATTTGTGAAAGGACCTCGTATTTGTTTGATGTGTTTGTGGGGATGGGTTGTTGTCGAATAGAGCCTGGATTTGGTTTGTTTCTTTTCCGCTTTTTGATTGTTTGCCAATCATGTTTTGGTTTTGTCGAGTTATCTTGCGCGTCGTCAATGCTGCTAGCATCTGCATCCAATTCTTCGATTAAATTTGTGTTTACATTCGTATTAAAGTCTTCGGAATTGAAATTATCGTTTGTGGTATTCATTATTTGTTGGTTTATCCTATCTTGCACGGCTTGAGAAAAGGACGGTGGTTGCGGATTTATCCAAAAGGGAGATGACTGGTATGCTTGATAATGCGTGGAATACCCAGGTTGTGGATTATGCTGGCTATTGTAGGTATTTTGTTGTTGAGTAAATGGATATCCTTGTACGTTAGGAATACTGAACGTAAAACCATAATTTTCAGGGGCTGCTGGTACACCTGGCGGCCAGGGGCCGTTTCCCATTGGGGAACATGGGTTAACTTCACTTTTATGGCAGTAATAGATTTAAATTGTACATACAATTTTGAAGTGGTATGATGCGGGTTATCAATTAAATAGTTCAACACTCGGCACTTCAAGATAACAAGGCGTAGCAGACGTGTTTACACTTTGAAAGTCAAATGCGTACTGAAATAAATATAAGGATAAAATAAATAATATTGTTGAAGTAACAAATATTTTATTTTTACTCAATAAATATGGAATTTAACGGAGTAAAGCTAGAACTTATAAATAAAACAATATTAATTATTTTGCAAATGGCGTTTTATACTTTGCCTTACTAAAAGCTTAACAAAATCTTAAGTTTTAACCAAATTCAACGATTTCAAAAATAATATAAAGCTAAAACCTTATTTAATAAAATTACTAAAAATTGCACCTTATCTTCGAGAGCGATTTTAGCGTCGAGGCGTCAGCCGAGACGCTAATAAGCATCGAGAAGATAATAATATTTTATCGTCGTGTGGACTACAACATTTTTTTCTATAGGAATTGTTAAAGAAGACCAAAAAATGAAAAAAAATCAATGATAATAGTATATTAAAAAACAAGTTTCATAAGACATGATTTTAGAGCACGCGTCCAAGTTAGAAAACGAGCCGCTTGCGGCGAGTTTTCTAATGGACAAGTGCGCTTAAATGTCTTATGAAACGTGTATTTTATACAATTTTTTCTATTTTGGTCCAAAAAAGTTAAAAATTACCTTATTTTATATTTTAATTTAAAAATTTAATCGATTAGGAAAATTTGGTTTTTATTTTTGATATGTGACTGTTGGTGACATTTAGTAATTTCATACAATTCAAACTACTGTCAAATTAAAATTTAGACAAACAATTTGAAAGTGATTTAATTTTTAAAATACCGAAGATTTGAAGATAAGATGGAAGAAGAATTATCTTGCACCCCACCCGAGCTACGCAAAGTAGCGGAAAATACGCTAAATAATCTTTTTTAGAACTTACAATTTGAAGGTTATGTCTATAACGCGTGAAGGTTTTCTTGTCCCATGTTTGTCACCAACCTAACAAAATAAAATTTTGAATTCTTTTAGGAGTTGGTTTATGAAATCCAAATGAGTTTCATAAAGTAGTCAGTAAAGAACCAAAATAGAAAAATTTAATTTAAAAGTGTCAGGAAAAAAAAACAGTTTCACGAAAAAATGAGTAGGTGGCTAATTTTAGTTAATAATAGCACGTTTTAACAGTTGCTATAGAAAAAAAAAATACTTTATCTATCCTTGCTGTTAAAGTACTACTTTATCTACCCTTGATGGTAAAGTGCTACTTTTCCCTCTAATTTTAGTTAATAAAATAGCACGTTTTAACAGTTGCTATAGAAAAAAAGTATTAAAAACGTATGATCGTATGATAATCAGAGATGAGTACTATTTAATTTGTTCTGGCAATATCTGCATCTCTACACGAGTTTATTGTTATTCTAAATTCATCTTCCTTTTCGTGTTTTACTACTTAGCAGGAGTATTTAAAAGTTAAACGTCTTTTCATTGTTATACGAGCATACATGTTTAATAGTTTCATTCTCTGAAACATTCAGGTGTTGTATTTTCACATCCTACCATGAGCAAACAACTTCTCGCTTGTAAGTTTATTATTTGGGAAGATAAACGGACCAAACCACAATGGAAACAAATGCAGCCTTTTTTTTTGTTTTCTTTATTTTTGTTATTTTCAGCCTACTACAAGAAAACAGTTGTTTACGGCCTACTATAAAAAACAGTTTTTTGCTTATAACTCCGTTATTTGTGAAAATAAACCAATCAAACCTTATATCAAAGAAAAGGAAAAAAAGAGCTCTATTCAATGATGGCATGGCCGCCTTTGACGCATATTTAAAAAAGCGAAGTTAATGTCAATATCTTGAAAAGTGAAGGACCTATAAAAATTTTAATTTAAGATTCGAAATCTGTGTAAAAAAGTGTCTGAATAATGTCAAAACCTCTTTGCGCTATCTTTGATAATAACCAAATTAAACACAAAAAACGAACCTGAAAATTTTAGTTTTTTCAGTCTGTACTGAAAATGAAGTAAAAATTGTAGGAATTGAATGTGGATTTTAGTAGTACTTGAGATGCTGCACAATTCTTCTCATTTAACATAATCTCTATCCCTTACCGTTTACGAGATTCCCATGCATGCACTCCTTATCTTGGACACCCTGTATATATAGAGAATTTAACGTCTACATCTAAACACCAATCTCAAAACATATTATTTTAAAAATCACCTAATAAGGTTCGGGTGATACTCCGTGTTATTAGATATCACCACTTAAACAGTCTTGGTTACGAAACTATTCTTATAATAAAATACCTACAGCACCGTTGCCTTCTTTTTGTTTTCCATAGTTCTACTAAAGTATGGAAAGTTATAATTTCATGCCAATTTTTGAATTTCAGATTTTAACGGAAGTACTTGTATTTGGGTCCAAAGAACCCAAAACAGTGTTTTTAAAACCACCGTGGGTGCACGGGTCGGTTCGTGCGTGGGTTCGTTCGTTCTTGTATCTCCGGAACCCATTTATTGATTTTTATCAGATTTGGTATGTGGAAGTTTTTTAATGGAAGGTAGTTCTGTAGGAGGTTTTAAATCAAAACCGGAACCAGAAACGGAAATTAGTGCATCTAAAGGTAGATCAAATGATTTTTTGGGAAATGGTGTATCTTTAAAATGAAGGTCGCTACGACTTTTTAAAAATTTAGACCGCCCATTACTTAAAAAGTGAAAAAAAAAACGTAAGTTTAAGATAACAGACTGCGCGCGCACGCATACAACCGTGCGGGCGCTTGCACACGCACACATCAGCGCTTGCTTGCACAAAAACGCGCGCGCTCCCACACAAATTTGCGCATGCTCTTACACAGAATAGAAAAACAGTATTCCAAAAATACAATACACAATGCAACACAATTTTCTCAAAAACACGCACAAGGTGGGTCAAAAACGTATACCGTTAGCAAATGGCTTACTCCAAATAAAGTATAAATGATGATATTGGCCCAGTCAAAAACAACAAAATAACCAACCAATAGAACCAGTAGGTAGTTTCTCAAAATAAACAAAATTTGCTATGCAGAAACTTTGAGTAACTTACCCCAACTGCTTTTTTAGATTCACGAGTTGTGTATGAGTAGATTATTTCTTGCATAATGTGGCGAACTATGACATTATATGTGTCTTTAAAACTATGAGTAGTTGTTAAATTTATTCGCGATTATTGTTACTATAAAAAGCCAATCAGAATTCACAATCCGTAAAATTTCTGCCAATCAGATTCGTTTTTAACTGATAATACAGAAACATTTCGTTTAGAGCTGAGAAAACACCCTTTTGGTATTTTAGCTAAACAAATTCGAAGGTACTATCAGTTAAGAACTATGTCAGCAGTTCTAAAACGTAGTTTTTTATACTTTACTTATTATTTTCCGTTTAAGTTGAACAAATACGGTTCGATTCGTCTTGGTCTTATACAACATCCATTTAAGTTTAGCTGGATATAACATCCATAACACCCTGTAGATGCGAAGAACCTCTCGTGATGTGCCTTCGACATTTCATTTTTTCATGATTAAAACTAATTAAATCTGCATACTATATGTCACGTATGGTTATGTAAGCAATTTCAACAAATAAAGAACAATTTAATAAAGGTTGTCGTAAATAAGGCCAGTAAGAGCTCCCTCTGTCCTACTTCGCTGAACATGTTTCCAGCTTTTTCAGGAACCATTCGAAAACATGTTTCAACGAAAAACAATTTTAAGATACTGTGTTGTTAGTACTATATACGTTCACTAGTATAACAAATGAACAAACCACCGTAAACTTTGGTCATCTGCAGGAAATGCTGATACGAAAATAACAAAAAATACAGTTGTGGTTTGAAAATCCAAGCCGACACTTTAAAGGATACTCGTGAAACCCAAATGCTTCGTGGAACAGCTTTACACGGCCGTAAGCCCTACAAGCCATAGGCGGATGAAGGCAAATCACACGATACTAGTTTGGTACCTATTTACCACAAACTGCTGCTCTATAGTAGCACAAACTAACAAATTTAATTTATGATAGTAGGTATGTTGCAATGAATATAATATCTATTTTTATTGTAATTTTTCAGGTAATTTATAATACACATATAACATTTAGCAGCGAGTTAAAACAGATAAAAATAAATATTTAACATACACTAATTATCTGTTAGTGTTCGCAACTTTCATTACACCACTTCATACATATATAATAACATTTATTAACTAACTGCCTTCACTGCTAACTCTATATTTTAATTATTTTCACAACTCTATGTCCGTCTGAACCAAATTGTCAGAAGCCATGACAAATTCTAAAAACCATATTTTGCTATAATTATGCGGAATGAAAATGTTAGTTTGGCGCTATTTGCCTATTTTCCTCGCGAATACATATAGCATAAGAAGATATTTTATTCGCCAAAAAATTTTGACGAATGAACTAGGGTTAAAAAAATGATTAATTCCGCTCACATGAAATGATGACAAAATGGGATTGGTCGACCAACAAGTTGGGAATGGGAAAGTCTAGAAAATAGGATGGGAATTTGTAAGAAAAAAAACGCGGAAACTTTAACACTGAAATATCACCTTAATACATAAGAATAAGAAATGTAAATCAATTACCTGACACTAAATGATAGACTAGAGTTAGCCATGTTAAATGTCAATAATAAAGAGTAAGTTGTTCGCTCTCGTCTTGTACTTATTTGTTAATATTCGTAATTGTAATCAGCCTTTACGTCCCACTGCTGGGCACCGGCACTCTTCTCTGCCACGTACTCTCCTTAGCGCTAAGGTGGAGTACGGGGGACCTACAGTTTAACGTCGAATCCGAACGACTATTTGTTAATATTATTATGGGTTAATACGTAACCTTGCATGATGCCGAAACCTAGTCTAGGAAAAAGTATATAGTGATTTATAATAATGTGTTAGTGATTCAAATCTTAATTTGAGAATGGAACCAGGTTCTAACCAAAACATACGAGCTGCAGTTTTATTCAATTTATTCAATAACAACACATGATATGAGTTTAAAGTCATCTAGTCCACTGGAAATCAGTGCTGATAACAGCATGGCACTAATTTTTAATGAAAACAGCGCAATTACCCATTGCAACCTATTTACATGCTCAACCTAATGAAACTCAAGTTGCAAAAAAAAGAAGCTGCAGTAATATACCGGTTGACCCTTTTTACAATAATGCAATGAAACTGAGGGGTGTTTAACTATTTGAAGATACACATTTTGTGACATATTATTTACCTTTCAGTCATTTTTAAGGGTTTTACATAGGTCCGTTTTTCAGAAAAACTGTTTAAGCAAAAAATAGCTTTTTTCGCATTAAGGGAAAGAGGAAGAAATAAATTTTCATTCTACATCATCAAAATCGTATCTTGCTCTTTAAAATCGTTACGAAAAATTAACTTAAAGTTTATGGTCAACTTTAATTTTTGTTTCAGTATATAATTGACGTACTGCATAATCCTCAGCTACCTATTAGATCCACACGCAGAATATCCTCTACCATAAGAGATCAGGTGAAGGATGATGCAGTTGGAAATGGAAAATATCGGGATTTGGTAAGCAAAACTTGATAAAAAATAAATTGTAGCTGTAAATTTATGCACTTGGAAAAACAACTAAAAGTGTGTTTATGCAGACGACCTAAGAAGTTTTGACCTAATAAAATTAAAATGTCGTGTTATAACCTAACGAATAATAACCGAAGGTCTTGAGCACATAACCTAAGAAATTTCTAACTTTTTAACTCTTATTTCTTAAGTCATTAGATAAAATCACAATTTTGCAAAAGCAAATTAGTGTAAACATCAGCTGCTGCTAATATCAATGCTGAGTTATAGTAACAATAGTATAATCATAGTAGGAGATTTTAATGCACGTATAGACAATACGTCGATATAAAATACGCCGATAGTAAATATTATGGGACAACATGGAGAGGACACTTTAAATAATAATGGTCAACTATTAATTGAATTTGTTACATTTAACGAATTAAAAAAACAAATTCACATTATCTTCATAAAAATATTCACAAGATTACAATAAGCGCAAGAGATCGACAATCGATAATAGACTACGTCCTAATTAGCAAAAAATTAAAAAATCTGGTTTAAGATACACGAATATACAGCGGATCTGACGTAAGCGCGGATCACTTTTTATTAATCTCCAAAATAGCTATCCCTGCTAGATGGAAAAAACATCGCACTACAAATAAACACTATGAAGAAACCTAAGTGCATCTCGTACAAGAAGAAAGTACACAACTGTATCAAAACAGGTTACTACAAATTACACCTCCATCAAAAAGCAAATGGCAAAAGTATAAACCAAGAATGGGAGGATATTAAAGATATCGCTCGGGCTGCTAAAGGAGCGCAGCGTTAGAAACAAGAACAAAAAAAGTAAACAACAAAGGACTAAACATTTGGAACGAAGATATAGCCCAATATATAAAAGACAAGAAAACAGCATACTTAAAATACCTTAACTCAAAATACGAAGAAACCAGAGCAGAGTACCAGTACCGTAACACAATAGTAAGACTGGAGATGAGAAAAGTAAAACGTGAAAGTTGGGTAAGATATATAAGTGATATTAAGTACTGTGTTCGTGGAAGACAAGGTAAAGCTTAAATACGAAGGTACTTAATAGCACGAAAAAAGATAACTTAACACTAAATATCATCCCCGAAGAAACATGGCTCACTTATTACAAAAACTTATGGTCACAACAAAAACAACAAGAATCGGTAATATCAGCAAATATAAATACAGAACTTATTAAATATGCACCAGTCACCCTACACACACGTTCTTTAGACTTTAGAAACATCTGCTGGCACTTTGGCCACATACCAGACAGTGGAAAATAGCCAAGATAGCACCTACTATATTCAAACGCGGCGATCTAAACAATTGCAATAACGATAGAGGCATTAACCTACTTATCACCTGCCACAAATTGTACGCAAACAATTTTTAATAAACTGCTCAATACAATAATAGAAACTATTTTATCAGAATGATAACACGGTTTGTGAAAAGGCCGATCACGCTTAGACTGTATCTGTACTAACAAAAATTGACAAAGGAAGATAGTTCAACTTCTCACCTACATAGCCTTTGTAGATTATAAAAATGCTTTTGACAGCGTAAATAGAAATAAACTCTGGGAAATCGTGCTGCATAAAAAAATTCCCCAACACCTAATTAAACTGTTTCAAATTACCTATAATATATGAAGAAAACAAAATCGATGAAATAATAAACGAGGAAAAAATAGCAAAAGAGTAATAATCAACTGTGGGGTAGGTACGACAAGGATGCATTTTACCACCGTCGCTTTTTACTACATATATTGACCAAGTCATTGTAGGATGGCAGAAAACGATAAACACAGACTTAAAACCAACAACTTTACAACAGATACTATTTTATTTGCTGATGAAGTGATGATCAAGTAGTTCTAGCAAATACAGAAGGTCACTTCCAATATGCAATGCATAAACTGAACCTCATGTCGGAAAATTATGACGTAAATAAGTAAATTTTTATAAAATGAGCCGCCATTTTGTAACGTTGAGAGATATCGAAAAATTGTAAATACAAAAATTATTCAGTTTAATGGGACCTTCAAAATGAGATATTACTTGACTCCTCGTTCTATTTAAGATTTTTGAGTTAATATCTTTTGAATGTTTCCGCTCTTTTGAGGAGGAGAGATGGTACTAACATTTAGTTTTTGTCCTCATGTGGTACATCGTTGGAAAGCTAATTTAATGGACTTTAAGGATCACTACTAAATTTCTTGGTACAATAGTTCATGTGCGGTTGGGAAAAGGTTTGAGCTAGCAATGTTTTCTTTCTTTCTGTAAATAAACTACCCCTTGCAAATTTCTTAACAGATATACAGGATGTATCAAATTGCATGTTACCTATGGGGATCTCGCTTATTTGAAGAGATACGACGATGGTTAAATTAGAGAAAAGTTGTGGAACTTTATGCCCATTAATAATTTAAAAAGATATTAGACCTGCCTTGCTTAGTTTCTGACTAAACTGAAAAAAACTGAAATTTTGGATTTTAGATTTCGGCTATAACTCATTTATCATGTATGTTACATATTTCTAGTTAACGCATTATTAAGACACTGTTTATGCTATGATGGATGATGGAAAATTTACAGTATAATTCAAAAATTAAATATAAATTTGGGGGTTTCATTTGAAAAAATTAAGTTATGACACATTAAAGTTCAAAAACTTTTGACTGCGGCAACAAACATCCTGTATAACCAAATTCAACGTTAAAACGTCTGAAGAATAGAGTAGTCTTGACTTATATTTCCCTAAAAAAATTGTTTAATCTGTAAAAATACGGCTTGTACAGATTTTACTAGCAAGGTCTGCAAATGTCACGTTTACAGAAAAAAGTTGAATAACTTGGCAACACCGCAACGGACTTAAAAAAATTAAAAGGCGAATAATAATTTGCATAAATATATGGGTGTTTAATTTAAAAAAATATAATTTTGTTATCCCACTGATATGGAACACCCTGTATAATGGAAAATATTTTAATGTGATAGTACACACGACCCTGAATAACTTTTATTTAAGAAGGTTTTCTCTATCTTTAATACTTAACTTGCAATCGACCAATTACAGCGGGCTGCCACACCCTGTATATATGCAACAAAATTACTCAAAAGTATACCATTAAAAAAACTGGTGGCCCTTTACAAGTTAGTAAAATGTTGAACTAAACCTTACTAATGGCAATGCATATGACGACTTTATACGTAATCGCAGGCAGCAATAAAAAATAAAGACGTATATATGCGTCCTCAGTCATGGCACGAATGCTAACGACGCGACGTCTTAATACAGACTGCAATTATTGCAAAATCGTGCAATGCGAATTAAACTAAAGTGCAATAGTTATATGGGCATAGGCATCATGTTGAGCTCATTGAATTGGATTAAAATAAAGGTTCTTATTTGCATTCATCATTAAATGTGATTCAATACCGGTATATTTGAATCAATTAGTAGAACAGTTTAAACAGATCCACAAGTGTAATACTAGAAATAAAAAGAACTTTGCACTACTTTATAAAAAAATACAAAAAGAGTCAAAACTCAAGATTCTTTAAGGCATTAATTAAATATAATAATAAGTTACCTAAGACTTAAAAATAGTACAAATAGAAATATGTTCAAATTAAAATTAAGGGAAATATTTTTTAAGTAGTTGTTAAATAGATTATTTTTTGTTGTGTTATAGTTTGAAACTTGCATAGCAGCTTTGCTAAATAATGTATACATTGTTATTATACTATAGAAAACTCTAACTGGAAAGTTTAAGCAAAAATATTACAAATGAATTTTGTTTATTTGATTTTATTGTCTGTATTACAATTATCTTAATTTACAAATATTTATATCTAACATGCCTGTCAGCTCAATTGTTGCAGGTTTGAACCTAGATAAATCAAAGAAAAGATACATTTAGCTTTGTTCTAAACCTTTTCTACAGTTTTATAGGTTTAATTTTTATAATCAAAGAAGACTATTACAGCCTAATTAGGGCCCATTCAAACAGTTTTTTTTACAAAACTCAACCCAACCTTTTTTGTTTTTTTTCGAGTTTTATTGGGTTGAATTGCTTTTTTTGTCACAATCCTCATACCATGAAGTAAATAGCTTCGCTATAAAGATACAGCATACATATGCTCTTCACTGTCAAACAAGAATAGGGACGGATGCACTCGCCAGGGCGGCGCTTAAATCGAACTACATTCATCAAACTGTACGCTCCTTATAACAGCATTACCGCTTGCTGACTGACTAACTGTTATAAGCAGTACACCGTCCGGTACGCGGTGTTGCTGTGAAGATTGCAATAAGGAGGTACAAACAATAAATACTAGTTTCACCTTTATAAGAGGGTTCATTACGTTTTAAGTTATTTTTGCAATAATTATCAATTTCAAAAATCTATTATCATAAAGCAAATACTTTCGCGAAGCTATTCACTTCATGCTTAGGTACTTGCTATGGTTGATTTTGTGTTTACTTTTTGTTCTATTTTTAACAATTTAATCCATTTAAGAGATTCTTCCAAAGTTTGTAACAAATGAAGATTTTCTTTGAAATGGGCTTTTGATTAAGATTTTTTGAAACGGGGCTAACGCTATTACACAAATCGAATAAAATATCTAGTTTTTTTTACATAATTAGCTTTTAATATTTAATGCTGTTTCGCTTATTGGTTCTCCAGTTGCAACTGCAGTCCGTATATCTGCCGCCATGGTACATCCAAAAGGTTGGATGGCTTGGGTGACGGCCAATGTGGAGAGTTGCTGGGGAGGTAGTACAATGGGCCCACCTATTGTGGCCTAAGTGCGCGTGAGGTAACTCATACTCCCAAATTCCAAATCCTGAATATCTGCCGCCATTGTCTTACTAAAAATTTGAAGATCTAATTTACAAATCATTGTTGTCAAAACTGTTTGTATATATGCTTCTGTGTTATTTTGCAAATAATTCTTGCCTTTTCCTGATTTTTGTCAATCTTCCAAGTCTTTAGTGTATCTGCCCACGACATAGTTACACCGTCTACAGAAAAATTCGTTTCTTTGAAATTGTTTTGTATGCTTTTTGACAAATGACGAATGTCATACAAAAAGATAATAAACGACAAATCAGCAGTAATCAGTGGGTCGTTGATGACAAACAAACGCTTTAAAACCTAGGCCATAATAGATTTTTACCATAAAAATGATATATACCAAAAATTTTTACAAGAAAGTTTATCCGTAGACTAACCTCGCATATACCGCCTAGACCAACAACATTGTTTTAAAAAAACTTGGTTTCGCATTGTTTTTTTTTAAATATAACTTTTTAATCCTAATTCGTACGAATACATTTTTTGTAAGAAATAATAATTTTTTTTGTACTCGTTTCTACTTTATTGTAGAGATCAATTTGTTTTGTACAAATCAACCTTTTATTGCGTACGAAATAAATTTAAGTCAATTAAAAAGAAATGTTTGTTATACGAGAAGAGAAATAAATACAGTTCTACATTTTCAGATGGTTCACTTAAAAACATTTCTTTTATTTAAACGACGAGAAATCTGATTTTTTTGGCCCCTGCATCCGTCTACAAATAAATAAAGGAGAAGAAGTAGTAAACAGACAACCAGTAATCGTATAAATTATCTAAATATTACATTTGCAGTATATGAAAAATTTAACATTTAGTATAATTTTTATCGACTCTGCCGATCTTTTTGAATCTAGGATAAAACATTCCTGCAAAAAATTCCCGGAAACAAAAGTCCTGAAAAAATATCCCCGTAAATAAAAACCTTTGGAAGTAAAAGCCACAGAAATAGAATGCCCCGGGAAAAAATCCCTACTAAAAAAGCCCTTGAAATAAAATCCCCAGAAAAAGAAACCCCGAAAAAGGTTACCAGAAAAAATTATGTTTGTTTTGGAACTCGAAGAAAAACATGTCTGTCTGTGTGTGGGTGGGTTTGTATGTGTAAGTGTAGATTACGCCTCTGGATTTGGAATTGGGAGTGTGACTTACCTCACGCGCACTTAGGCCACAATAGGTGGGCCCATTGTACTACCTCCCCAGCAGTTCTCCACATTGGACATCAACCAAGCCATCCAACCTTTTGGATGTACTCGAGGACATCCGCATTTGGAGTGTTGCTGATTTCGGCCATGTTAGGCGAGAAGTCCCCCAGCATGGATTCTCTGGTTGTTGCGAGAGCTGGGCAGTGACATTGGACAAGTTCTGCCAACTCGTCGTCCTCGTTGCATGCACGACAGTTTGGGCTGTCCGCCAATCCCATCCTGTGCATGTGTTGCTTTAGGGTGCAGTGTCCAAATAAGATACCCACAACTAGTCGCAAGTTCTTTCGGGACAGTTGCACACAGTATTTGGCTGTTTTTGGCGAGGGTGCCGTAATAGCAGCCCTTGCTTGACGACAGCTTTGAGTGTTAACCCATCTTCGTGTGAAGCTTTTGAACGTTTCTTGGTATAGAATAAAGCTTAATGTCTTCAGGGATATGGGAATTACGGGGTTTGGCCCCCAGAGAGGTTGTTCGGAGGACAATCTCGCAATCTCATCAGCCTTTTCATTGCCGTAGGTTCCGTCATGTCCTTTCACCCATACAAGGGAAACGGCATTATCTTTTGAGATATCGTCTAGAGCTTCACGACACCGCAGTACCACTCCTGAGGTGATTTTGCAACTGCCTGGGGCTAGTAAAGCGGCTCTGTTATCGCTGTAGATACCAATACGTTGGTTCTTGATTTGTCGTCCAAGAATCGCATTTGCACCATGCATTATTCCCACTACCTCCGCTTGGAAGACAGTGGCAATTTTGCTTAGTGGTATACTTTGGCGTAGGTTTAGGTCATCGGAGAAAATTCCATGCTTGTTTTAGATCCATCGGTGAAGATGGATATGTCCATATGCTGGGTTGGTCCAGCATTCGCGTAGACACTAAAGTGTCTATTAAAGGCATATTGTAAAGGAAGGTAGTCCACTATAGCATCCAGAAGAGAAGTCTTGACGATTGCCTCATCCAGGGTGCGGGTGTGTCTGCCTCCCTTGCTTACTGTGTGCCATAGCCCCTTGTGGCGCAACCTCAAAACAGTCTTCACAGCTACTTCCTCCGCAAAGAGATCAATTGGAGGAATGCATAAGATCACCTCTAAGGCGGCCGTGGGGGTTGAGCGTATAGCACCTGTAGAACTGAGACAAGCGAGACGTTGCACGTGTCCCAGTTTGGTTGCTGCCGTAGCTTGTCTGACCCTGGGCCACCAGACAAGTGCTCCGTAGCATAGCATGGGCCTAATCATAACGGTATACAGCCACAAGGTAATTCTAGGGGAAAGTCCCCAGGATTTACCTAGAGCGCGGCGACACTGCCAGAAAGCCATGCATGCTTTGTTCGTTTTAGCTTTCAGGTGTTTCTCCCAGTTCAGCTGTTTGTCAAAAATAACTCCCAGGTATTTGACATTATCTGAGAATCTGAGAGAAGTGTTGAATAGGAGAGGTGTACGTATGAGTCCAACCTTCTTTTTCTTTGTGAAGAGTACCATCTCTGTCTTCAAGGGGTTGACAGATAGGGACTGCTCATTACACCATTTTTCTGTTATTCGAAGAGCCGTCTGCATTAAGGTGCAGAGGATGCCCTCAAGCTTCCCCGTGATGAGGATGGTGATGTCATCCGCATATCCAAAGGTATAGAACCCAGCATCATTGAGTGAGCTTAGAAGGCTGTCCACCACTGTATTCCATAACAGTGAGAAAGAACTCCGCTCTGTGGGCAGCCTTTCATCACAACACCTCTAATTGAGCTGCCTCCTAAGTTAAATTGCACTGCTCTCATTGCAAGCATGTGCTTTATCCACTCACAAAGAGTAGGTGCAGCACCAAGTCTGCGTAAGGCAGAATTTATACTTTCAAAGGTGGTGTTGTCAAAGGCTCCTTCAATATCAATGGAAACTCCCAGGGTAGACATTTTGTTGTCTAATGATCTCTCGATCCGATTCGCTACAGCATGTAGCGCCGATTCGGTAGATCTCCCTGGGATGTAAGCGTGTTGGTTCAGGTGCAGTGGGTGTGAGACAAGCACCTTCTCCCTTATTTTCCTGTCACAAAGTCTTTCAAGAGTCTTTAATAAGAAAAATGTAATACTAATGGGACGATAAGATTCGGCCAGGGTGTAGTCAGTGCGCCCTAGTTTGGGTATAAAAACTACCTTCACTTCTCTCCAGCTCTCCGGTATATATCGAAAGGTGATACATGCCCGGTAGATCCGCACCAAGTGGGCCAGTATCAGGTCCAGACCCCATTGTAATAGGGCTGCGAAGATACCGTCCACTCCTGGCGACTTGAAGGGAAGAAAGGAGTTTATAGCCCAGGTTCCTTTGTCGCTCCTTACAACCCGGTCCGCCACTTCCCAACCCTCCTCGATGGGAGGTGGGGTGTCGGGCCTTGGACATACACAATTAGGGGTAACAATGCAGCCTGGGAACTGTGTTCGAATTAACACTTGTGTTGTCTCTTCGGATTTGGTTGTAAAAGAACCATCCCCTTGCCTGAGACAGCCCGGTTGTTGGTTGGGGTCTTTGGAAAGGATCCTCTTTAGTCTTGCCGCTGAGGTAGTGGTCTCTATGAAACTGCAAAAAGTTTTCCAAGAGACCCTCTGTCTCCGGCGGATTTCTTTTTTATGTATTCGGTTTTGGTCTTTGTAGGCCTCCCAGTCACTGGTAGTTCTAGTTTTCTTTGCTTTATTAAATTGTTTACCCAGCACTAATCTCATCCTGTCGAGTTTCTTGCACCACCAAGAGGTTGTGCGACTCCCCTTGGGTGTCTTCAGAGAGCATGCTGATTCATAGGATTGTAAGAGCGAGTTTTGCAGAATGTCCACACTGAAACAGAAACAGAACCATCTGTGGTCTGACATGGATACAATAAGTGATACATGCCAGTCCACAATATTATTGGAAATACCTAACGATGCCAGGGTCTGGCTGCGCGTTGTGACAAATGTAGGTTCACATCCACGGTTCAGTATTTCTAGGTTTGTAGGTACTTACTAGGTACTCAAGTAAAGACTTACCTCTGGTGTTAATGGCACTGCTGCCCCACCAAACGTGGTGAGCGTTCGCATCACAACCAATAATTAGGTGTTTATTTTCCCTCTCACAGTAATCCACCAGTTCGATCAACTCCGCGCTAGGTGGAGGGTCGATTGAGTCACCGGGAAGGTATATCGATGCTAATATTACATCTTCCTTTCCTTCGTTAATGCTGCAGCTCACCTGTACCGCCGTAATATCACGCGTACAGAGGTGTGGCAAAGCGAAGGCTTGTAAGTGTTTGGGACAGTAGATGCACGTCCTTGGTTTCTTTTGGGCGTTATCTGTAAAGACAGCGCCATTATTATTATTTAATCCACAGATCTTAGATTTTACAATCCAAGGCTCTTGTATTATTGCAACAGTGTCCTGCTGACTGTCGAGATGTCTGCGTAGAGTGACAGCAGCCACTCGACAGTGTTGCAGGTTAATTTGTATAATATTTAGTCCAAGATGAGTGTTCATGGGGTCAACAGAAAAGAGTTAGTCGGCCCCGGTGTCTGACCCGGACTCCATCAGTATCTCCATCAGCATCCTCTTCTCATCACAGATTGTATCGATGGGGGTGGGGAGGGATTCCTGTTCAGATGGCTGCTCTGGTAGCGGCACTCCGGGTGGTGGTGGAGGGGTGTCCGCAGATGCACCCTGATCTGTAACTAAAAAGGGTTGAGGGGTGTCCGTAGACGCATCCTGCCCTATGGGTTCATTTTCAGAGGCCGGAGGTGCATCTCCAGGCTACTGAATTTTTATGTTTAGGGTGTTAAACTGATAGTGCAGTTTACTTCCTTTGCTTTTGCATGGCAGAAACTACATGACAATATTATACATGCTTCCGAGGAAGCACTTGGAACCAGAACAATTAATATTAATATGAAGCGAAATACAAAACCATGGTTCACCGAAGAAGTAAAGGCATTAGCAACACAAAAAAAGCAGGCTTATCTAAAATTTAGGAGCAACAAAACACCAGAAGAGTATGCCAAATACACTCAAACACGAAACAATGTAAATGCTAGAATAACACAGAAAAAAAGGGATTTCTGGATTTCTCTACAGATATGGAGCACGACTTGTACGGAGGGCAACGCAAGATATGGAACATGCTAAGAAGTAGGAAAAAACCAGTCAACGAGTATGTTTAGACAACTACCATTAAACCAGAAGAATGGATCGCATATTTTAAAAACCTGTATGGACCAACTGGAAATAATAATGATCAACTCATAAATTATATGCTAGAAAACAATAATAACGAAGATCCTAACCAGAATGAACTTCAAATTACTAAGTCAGAAGTGGACACAGTGATTAAAGAACTAAAAAACAAGAAATCCCCCGGTATTGACAAAATTTCAAATGAAATGATCAAATATGGAGGTGACCTATTGAATCGAGAAATAACTACCCTTTTCCAAAAGATAATAGACACAGGAATTATACCCGAACAATGGAAAACAAGCATCACCATTCTAATATTTAAAAAAGGAATCAAGACAGACCCTAAAAACTACCGAGGACTATGCCTGTTAAGTACTATATCAAAATTATTAACAAAAATTATCTCTGCAAAATTACCGATCAAATTGGCATTAGCGAGGAACAACAAGGTTTTCGACAAAACCGATCAACGGTTGATGCAATCTTTATCTTACGACAGATTATCGAAAAATCAATCGAATTTGACAAACCAGCGTTGCTATGCTTTGTCGACTTGACACAAGCATTTGATAGAATAAAGTTAACTGATGTTGTACACGTACTAGAAGAAAAACAAATAAGTCCTAAAATAATACAGATCATTAAAACACTAAATACGAATAATAAAACCAGGATAAAAACAAACAACAAATTGACCGAAGAAATCCCTACTTCAATCGGAATTAGACAAAGAGACAGCCTAAGCCCCACATTATTTAACATAATAATGGACAAAATTATTGACAGTGTAAAAACAGCGGATAGGGGATATAGGATCGGGAATAGGGAAATCAAAATAATGTGCTATGCCGATGATGCAGTGTTGCTAGCAGAAAGTGAAAATGATTTGCAACGACTACTGTTAAGGTTTAAAACAACAGCGGAAGAATTCAATAAGAAAATCTCAACAAAAAAGACAAAATCATTAACCATCTCGAAAGAACCGCTTCGAAGTAAATTATCTGTCGATAATAACACAATAGAACAGGTTATGACTTTTAACTACTTAGGTGCAAATACATCCAGCACGAGAAACCTAAACGAGGAAGTCCAAACACAAGCAATGAAGGCCGCAGCTATATCAGGTTACCTACGAGATGTGATATGGAAAAATATACACATGTCTGTGGAAGGTAAAACGCGTATTTACAAAACCTGTGTCAGGCCCATTTTAACTTATGCCGCCGAAACCAGAGCCGAAACATCCAAAACAAAACGCATAATGCGAACAACACAGATGAAAACTCTATAGTTCTATAGCAGGCGTTACCCTACACGACAGAGTAAGGAGCGAAAACAACGTCCGTGAAGTTAGCATTAGATTTAGATTCAGATTTAAATTTATTTTTCTCTCCGAGCTGGATTTTACAGTTGACCAAATAAATACTTTGTATAGCTAAAATTCAATCTGAATCTACGGTCAATTTCCAATACACTTAGAAAATTACACGTTTCTATTCTTTCTCTTTGCAATATGGCACCTAAAAAAACTCCTTTTGTAAAATAAACAAACACACCAATAATTTAATTACAACGCAGAGGCGAAAGTAGTCTAGAGATAAAACTTTGGTTTTGAATATGCATGCAGTAATTGAAACAAAATCCAATATTTTAAAACAAAAGATCATAAAGTGGCCATACCCCGGGAGGTACCCCCCTTCACTTATTAACTCATATTTTAAATTATAATGAACCGCCGATTGGAAGTGATCCAGAAGCTAAAGTTTGATTTCTAACGTTCCTTCAGTTTTTGAAAAAAAAATCATAATTTCCTTAAAACTAATCGTGCATTTCCCATATTTTGGGAAAATCTTTAGTAGGTACTCCCTTAACTACCACATACTTTAAAGTTCTTTGACCCGCCGATTGGGAGTGATCCAGAGGCTAAAGTTTGAGTTCGAACATTTCTTCAGTATTTGAAAAAAAAAATCATAATTTCCTTAAAAATAATCGTGCATTTCCCATATTTTGAAAAAATCTTTTGTAGGTACTCCCTTAACTACCACATACTTTAAAGTTCTTTGAACCGCCGATTGGGAGCGATCCAGAGGCTAAAGTTTGATTTCTCACGTTTCTTCAGTATTTGAAAAAAAAAATCAGAATTTCCTTAAAAATAATCGTGCATTTCCCATATTTTGGGAAAATCTTCTGTAGGTACTCCCTTAAATGAGCGAAACAGTTCGCCTGGACTTTCCTATACATTTAAATACATTGTTTTATATTTTCCAACATTTTCGATATACACCTGTCTAGACACGACTAGTTAAAGTAAATAGTTCTTATAAGTTGTAACATCTTGAAGCGGTTGAAGAAAGACCGACCGCTGCGCTGCAAGCATCAGGTTGGGTAAAATATTCGGACTGAATCAACGGAAGGGCGGAAATTGATATTTGAAAATATATTAATAACTCGAGAAGTATTATTTTTAGCAAGAATTTGTATTTAGAATTTCAAAACCTTTCTGATTTTAAAGCCAAAATGCCACGTTTCCATTTAAAAAAAAGTTATTTTTTACCGTGGCCGCCATATTAAAATTGGAAACTCAAGCTTTTTTCTTAAATACAATCGTGAAGAATTTGCCCTACAACGTTGCTCTTGGGTTTGCGAGTCTATATATTAAAATAAAAGAGTTAGCCTACACTGTACATTAAACGACTAGTACAAGAATACAACTGCTGTAGAAGGTATGTGAAATTCTTCTAAAGACAAAAAGATTATTAAGGGGCAAAAAATTCGATTTTTTGATTTTTTGTAAAAAGATTCTCCTAGAGCAAACAAAACAAAAAACCAAATTTTTAATTTTTTATCCCCCCGTTAAATAAATAAAAGGGTACCAATTTTCAAAAATTCATAGAGGGCGTCACAGTGAAATTATAGCAATGCGCAAAAAAACAAATTGTAGAAGATTCCCAGCTCTATCAGCTTAAAAAGTTTAAACAAAAACGTGTGGGCAGTTTTTGAGAAATATTTTTTTGAAAAATTCCAAAATTTTGGAGTGGTCATTGCGATCGTTTTTATATTTTCAAAATTAATTATATTTCATGGTATAGTATCCTTGAAGGGCTACCAAACAAGATGTAGTTGATTCCAATCAGATAACTGGTTTTTGAGTAAATGGGCGTTAAAGTCGAAATGTTCAAAAATGCATAGAGGGCGTCACAGTGAAATTATAGCAATGCGCAAAAAAACAAATTGTAAAAGATTCCCAGCTCTATCAGCTTAAAAAGTTTAAACAAAAACGTGGAAGCAGTTTTTGAGAAATATTTTTTTGAAAAATTCCAAAATTTTGGAGTGATGTTATTGCGATCGTTTTCATATTTTCAAAATTAATTATATTTCATGGTATAGTACCCTTGAAGGGCTACCAAACAAGATGTAGTTGATTCCAATCAGATAACTGGTTTTTGAGTAAATGGGCGTTAAAGTCGAAATGTTCAAAAAAAAGTATTACTTTCCTATACTTTCAGTATAGGGAAGTATTGATTTCATGCAAAATTTCAAAATTGAAATTTTAACGGAAATAGTAGGGGGGGGGGGTTCATGGACCCCAAAAAAGTAATTTTAAAAAAATGTCTGTCTGTGGGTGGGTGGGTGGGTGGGTCCGTTACGCTCCATATCTCCGGAACGGCTGGACCGATTTTAATGTGCTTTGGAATGAGGGGGTATATCAAAAATTCACCGACAAAATAAGCTTTCAAAAAAAACCGAAACCGGAAGCGGAAGTTAGACATGTTTTCTTGGTAGCATTTTTTTCAGAAACTGAATTTTGGAAATTTTAATAGTGGAGATTAAAGAAGGCCTTAGGACAAATCAACGATTTTTTACGAACTCTCTAGCTTTAAAATGGCGGCCGCTACGAATTTTTGAACATTTCGACTTTAAAGCCCATTTACTCAAAAACCAGTTATCTGATTGGAATCAACTACATCTTGTTTGGTAGCTCTTCATTTTATTAATATAGTTTCAAATATCAATTTCCGCGCTTCCGTTGATTCAGTCCGAATATTTTACCCAACCTTATGCTTGCAGCGCAGCGGTCGGTCTTTCTTCAACCGCTTCAAGATGTTACAACTTATAAAAACTATTTACTTTAACTAGTCGTGTCTAGACAGGTGTATATCGAAAGTGTTGGAAAATATAAAACAATGTATTTAAATGTATAGGAAAGTCCAGGCGAAGTGTTTCGCTTATTTAAGGGAGTACCTACAGAAGATTTTCCCAAAATATGGGAAATGCACGATTATTTTTAAGGAAATTATGATTTTTTTCAAATACTGAAGAAAACTTAGAAATCAAACTATAGCCTCTGGGTCGCTCCCAATGGGCGGGTCAGAGAATTTTAAAGTATGTGGTAGTTATGGGGGTACCTACAGAACATTTTCCCAAAATATGGGAAATGCACGATTATTTTTAAGGAAATTATGATTTTTTTTTCAAATACTGAAGAAACGTTAGAAATCAAACTTTAACCTCTGGATCACTCCCAATCGGCGGGTCAAAGAACTTTAAAGTATGTGGTAGTTAAGGGAGTACCTACTAAAGATTTTCACAAAATACGGGAAATGCACGATTATTTTTAAGGAAAGTATGATTATTTTTTTTCAAAGACTGAAGAAACGTTACAAGTCAAACTTTAGCCTCTGGATCGCTCCCAATCGGCGGGTCAAAGAACTTTAAAGTATGTGGTAGTTAAGGGAGTATCTACTAAAGATTTTCCCAAAATATGGGAAATGCACGATTATTTTTAAGGAAATTATGATTTTTTTTCAAAAACTGAAGAATCGTTAGAAATCAAACTTTAGCCTCTGGATCACTTCCAATCGCCAGTTCATTATAATTTAAAATATGAGTTAATAAGTGAAGGGGGGTACCTCCCGGGGTATGGCCACTTTATGATCTTTTGTTTTAAAATATTGGATTTTGTTTCAATTACTGCATGCATATTCAAAACCAAAGTTTTATCTCTAGACTACTTTCGCCTCTGCGTTGCAATTACATTATTGGTGTGTTTGTTTATTTTACAAAAGGAGTCTTTTTAGGTGCCATATTGCAAAGAGAAAGAATAGAAACGTGTAATTTTCCAAGTGTATTGGAAATTGACTGTAGATTCAGATTGAATTTTAGCTATACAAAGTATTTATTTGGTCAACTGTAAAATCCAGCTCGGAGAGACAAATAAATTTAAATCTGAATCTAAATCTAATGCTAACTTCACGGACTTGCGAAAACATCAGAGAAACGTGCAAAATTCAAGATGTGGTGAGATGGGTGGGAACGCGACGGCGCAACTGGAACGACCATATAAATAGAATGGACGACAACAGACTAGCAAACATCGTGAGAAAGGTAAGGCCGAACACAAAGAGACCCCAAGGACGACCCCCAAAACGATGGCATGAAAGTTGGACCTCAGCGTCCCAGGATTAAGAGGCAGAATTGGAAATAACAGGACTAAGTCCTAAATTAAGAAGAAGAAGCTTTGAACGGCCGTCTCGGCCTCTCTGCTTAGGTCAAAAATTAGGAGCCTACCAAGTGGCACCTTCTTTTCGGCCGTGTGGAAGAGGAGGCAGTCCCCAACGCCCATCCCGGGGTTCTGCATTGCCAGTCGACGACAGACAGTCTCCGTAGGTTCGGGTTTCCCCGGGACCCACAGAGCTGCCTTCGCCAGCCTGGGCAGCTGATCCACCTGAACGACGCTGAGGCGAGCACCCTCCCACAAGGCAGGCAGGTTTGACACCGCATCCGTCAGCCACTTCAGGGTCTGGTCGTCCTCACAGGTGATTTGAAGAATTTCCCCGGAGTACTGCCAGCCCCTAAAAGTGGGTGCGATTTGGCCTTCAACTAGGGCGAACATGTAATTGTCCAGAGCCACTAGTAGTTCGGCTTTTATTAGGTCCGCTTGGACCTGGGTGATTTTGCCGAGGGGGGTCCTGAGATCCACGATGGCCACGTGGAGGTGCCTGGTAAGGGCCTCTTTGTAGCCACCTGTCCTCTCGGTGACGTTTTGGTCAGGTTTGACTCTCTTCCTTGGATTGGAAGTGGAGGACGTGCTTCCATCCGATCTAATCCTTTTGGTAGTGGAATGTGTAGGACCACCAGAACCGGCCGCCTTGGGGCTTGCTCTGTGAGCTAGTCCCTTGGTAGTGGTTGAGGAGACCCCACTTCTACTGTTTATTTTGCTTGAGCCTACCGCCCTAGGGTTAGCTGAAGGAGCCAGATAATAGACACAGGAATTATACCCAAACAATGGAAAACAAGCATCACCATTCCAATATTTAAAAAAGGAATCAAGACAGACCCTAAAAACTACCGAGGACTATGCCTGTTAAGTACTATATCAAAATTATTAACAAAAATTATCTCTGAAAAAATTACCGATCAAATTGGCATTAGCGAGGAACAACAAGGTTTTCGACAAAACCGATCAACGGTTGATGCAATCTTTATCTTACGACAGATTATTGAAAAATCAATCGCATTTGACAAACCAGCGTTCCTATGCTTTGTCGACTTGACACAAGCATTTGATGGAATAAAGTTAACTGATGTTGTACACGTACTAGCCCTTGGGTGGAGGTAGAGGCAGTAATGTCGAAGTTCTTTGCTGCTAAGCGAGCCTTCCTCCTTCGTTTCTTTTCGAAGTCAGAAATCCTCTTCTTCTTTGGAAGAGTCTGTTCCTCCTTCTTTTGTTGTTGCTGTTGCTGCTGCTGTTGGCATCTCCCCAGCTCCTCACCCACCACGGAGCCCAACAAGGGGACGTCGAACTTCGACGCCAAGGCTACTCGGGAGACATAGCTCCCAGAGATGAGTTGCACACGAGTAGGCACCACCAGAGAAACCCTAGGAAATCAGAAATCAGAACCCCTAGGGACCCACTGCGCGCCCCTGCACCCCCAAGGAGCTCGCCCTACCGGCGGTCTGACCCGACGATACAGCCGATTGATCGAGGTGGGTTAGTCACTCGACCTCCCGTCTAGGTGAAATCAGGACCAAAGAGATGTGTTGCTGCACTCCAGGAAACCATACCTGTCCCAGAGGTAGCTCAATCACCAGGGTCCCTTCATCCAACCGACACGGGTCGCCTCGCTCGCACGGCACAAACACGAGGGTGGCCTAAACCCTGTGAAATCTATTGAGCGGTCACAACTCAATAGAGAGAGGGGATGGTCCGCGGCGGCAGTTTTCGTTTCATCACACGGGGGTCTACACCCGGGTTGTCCCTACTAACTAACTACTAAGCTTAGTCCGAGGACTTCGGCCATTCTCCTATCCGCCACCTGGAGACGCGCTCGGTAGGTGTTCCAACCCCCGAGGTGGATTACGCCTCATAACTCCCAAACGGAATGTGTTTAAGACCCTCTCAAATGTCCAATTAAACAAAACCTTTTAAAATGATAAAATTTTTGCAAAACAAACAACGAATAATCCGATATTATTAGGCGTGTGTATACAGGGTGTTTCATTAATAATTGTCCATAGAGTAACTGGAGAATGCTTGAGCCAAACTATGACGATTTAACCTAAAACACTTAGATAAAATATTCCTCCTAACCGAGATACAGGGTGTTTTATTTAAAAATAAATGATTAAAGATAAACGTATTTAGGTTTCATAAAAAATGTATTTGAACTATTTGTAACACAAAATAAAAATAATCAACAATATTATAATAAATTTTCAAAATGGATTCCATTGACTTCAATACATTTTTGAATTCTTTTGGTAAAATTTGTCCTAACCCTTAAAAATATGTTTGGTTGATTTCTAATAAAATTCGCAGCATTTTGTATTTGTTGCCATAATTCTTTTCGGGTATTAATCTCCTGAGCGTACATTAGTGTCTTCATATGTCCCCACAAATAAAAATCTAGGGGGTTAAAATCGGGACTCCGAGTAGGCCAAGGAAATTTACTTCCTCGCCCTATCCATCTATGAGGAAACTCATTATTTAAATAATTTCGCACCGCTAAGGAAAACTGTGGTGGGGCGCCATCTTGCATAAACCACATATCTCTTCTTTCGTTTAATGGCAACTGTTCCAATGCATCAAAAAGCATAGTTTGAAGAAATTGTAAATATGAATTACCATTTAAATTTGCAGGTAACTCAAAGGGGCCTATTAAACAATGTCTAAAAAGTTCACACCAAACATTTATCTTAAATTCGTACTGGAAGTGTGCCTCTCTAATGACATGTGGATTTTCAGTATAATTGTCAATTATAGATGAAAGTAACATTTTAAAACTAAAAACAATTGCTTTATGGCACATTTGATGTTATGAGTAGGTTCTTAAACAATAATTTTTTTCTTCAAACGTAAAATAATTAGGTCATAATTTGACTGAGGTGGCTGCGGAAAAATGCAACTTTTCCGCCGGCGACAGTTTTACTTTTCCTTTTCCCTCCATGGAGGGAAAAGTGTTGCTATGGAAACGCTAAAATAATAACACACAACAATGAAAATACGAATTTAAACGTCATTTTTGTTTGTCAAACTAATATTAAACGTGCAATTTGTCAATGTTGCATTTTGAAAATTAAAACCATGCAGTACTGTAGAAGTCTGTGCAGACGAAGTTAAATTTTCTGCAATCAAATGAGATGCTGATGGTTCAATAAGATTTGTCTTGCTGGCACTAGGTGTTATAACTTCATTCAAGTTTAATATTTTACTTGCATTCTCATTTTTATTTCGCAGCGACTCCTCTATGTAGCCTTCCGCTACACTACTTGATTTCCAGCCCCCGTGCCGCTTTAGCGACTCAATATTACCTCCTCCATCAATTAATAGTGTAGCCGAAGTGCGTCTTAAAGAATGGCCTGTGTATTCTTTTGAATTACTTAATTTTAAGAAAGTTGCAACCTTTCCAGGAACCCTGCTAATAATGTGTATTCCCATTACACTTCTGCAGCATTTTCCATTTTGATATTTTAAAAAGAATCTAGTTTCTGGCATATCTTTTGGTCTTAACGCTGCGTATTTTCGATAGATTTTGACGTAATTTTCTCCAATTATTCAGTGCCGGATTAAAGAATTTGCCGCTTTACGCACAGTAAAATTGCCGCCCTGAAACGAAAAGACTAAAATTAAAACTTATAACTTACCTTGTCAAAATTGTTTCCGCCGAGATTTTTTTGATGCAACTGCGACAGTATATAGTTATAGTTTGTTTATGTTTCAAGTGAAATGCAGGTGCACCGTCGATATTTTCTTATTTCTTGCTCACATCTCATATTACTATATGACTCATATAGTCATGATATGCATTTTATGGGAGTTGTAAATAATATCTAAGAAAAATTTAAAACTCTGTCATTTTATTAAATTAAAGTCTCAGATTTTGCCGCCTCTAGAAATCTGCCGCTATACGCACGTGCGTATCCTGCGTATAGGGTAATCCAGCGCTGCAATTATTGTGAACGATCGAACTTTTCTAGTCTTACTATCCGGAATTTTAATCAAAACAACATTCCCCATGTCCTCTATATCTGTAGTTTTCATTTATACCATTTCATCACATCTGCAGGCTCCAGTTACTCCAATTAATAAAACAATCTGAAGAAATTACATATCTAAACCACAAAATTAAAATTACCTAAAACGTATTACCTTTAATCCTAAATACAAATCATCTTGCGCTTCAAATAAAAAAGTTTCGAACTGCTCCTTCGAAAAAATTCTTGATTTTTTTGCAGAATGCCCTTCGTTTGCTTTTTTCAAGAATGCGCGTAACTTTAAACATTTACTTATATCCATTCCGTTTTTAATTATTAGTTGCGATTTGATCATGGAATATCGCGACCACATGGTCGATGATTTCCATTTTTTCTCTTTAGCCATTGTGTTGAAATATGCTAGAAACACATTTCTTCAAATTTATTTACATTATTTGAATCGCACCACTTTTTAAAATGATCGTACGCGGCACAATATTTCTCGCTAGATTTTGTGGCTCCAAGAGAGGAGACAGCCTCATTGGCCGCAGCTTCAATTTCTGCCGACAAGCTCGGTTGCATTTCAAAAACTAACCGGTCACAACTAACAGCAACGATGAACAATTTATATCTGTCAAAACGTTTTTTTGTATAACAATCGACACTACTCGCATTTATTAATCGCCTACTACATTTCTAGTATTGTATGCATAAATCAAACCCAGAGCTGAGTATCAAAAACACAACATGGCAGCTTTATAATACATATTTTAAAGCGTTTGAAGAAAAAATAGCATATTTAATTTGGAGGAGAAGTGGCTTTTCATGGCTTGCCTTCTATTACCCGCCTCACTGCGTTCGGCGGGTAAACTCAGGCGCGCCATGAAAAGTTATACTTCTCCTCCGCTTAAAATAATATACTATTATTTTATTATATAATCTTTAAAATTGTATTATTTTATAAAAATTCCTTTAACGGCATTTTAAACAAGATTATGCAATCAGTTTGTCAATAAAACATTATCTAATGAGATTTTTCAATTTTTGCCAAACAAAACTAATCACAGCAGGCTGCCGTTTTACATTTTCTAACAAATTAAATAATCTTCATCCTGCAAGAACTCGGCTTCCATTGAGATAAAAATATAATTTTTATATGGTTGGTGCAGAGTAAAATAAGACACGGCAAAAACTTCTGTGGGACGTTTATTACCTGTTTTCAAAGGTATTTTGAAACGGAGCTGCTTTCCCGAAATTTTTTACCTGGGAACTTTTTGGGTTGTTTTTTCCAGGGGATGCTTTTAAAGGGTTTTTATTTAAGTCTCTTTTACACGGGGACCTTTTTCAGGAATTTTTTTACAGCTGTTTTTTCCAGGAATGCTTTTTCGGACTTTTGCAGGAATGCTATACATATAACTTTAATTTATTAGTCGTTCTTCACCTTCACCACAAATTTTACATTTATTACCCATAATCGTTTCCATGGTTTTTATTGGATCAATTATTGTAGAAACAAGTAACTAGCTGCAAGTATTGCTATCTCACATCACCATAAAACAAAAATCCTTTACCAATGGGGTTGCAACTTTCGGTGACAATTGTGTTTACTGTTGCCGCAGGTATCAGCTACAACTGATCACTTTCAGTTGTTTACAAGTATCGCCATGCGTTGTGCACAGCATCTTACAAAAGAGATAACTAGCTCCGTATGTCATAGCTATGCGACACGTTACAAAACCAGCAATCCTGGCGTCGACCTCCAGGAACTGACCAAAAAGTCGGCCAGCACATCGTGTCTCTATAGCGAAGCTATTTACTTTATGCTCATACTGCAGTTTGTTCCACTTGTTCAATCACTTCAAAGGCAGGTTGAGTTAAAATAATCAACTTTATAACTCCTTGTCATGGTATTAGTTTGCTCTGCCCCATAAAATAAATAAAGAATCCAAAAAAAAACGTTGCAGTTTTCTATATTAAAAACCTGCAAACCCACTGGTTTTTAAAAATTGTACCTACCCAAAAAATCCAATAAAACCCACCAAAAAAATCGTGCTACTTTTAAAATTGTACCCACCCAAAAAAAAACACTATTTTTAATGGATCCATTCAATTGCACAATGCTGCATCCAGAATTCAGCTTACGGATATTCACAAACAGCTAGAAATCACTATGAATCAAACCTACACTAGTTGAAAGGCAAACATGTTACTCCCAAATAAAGCAATTAATATTAAATTATATTATTGTCACCCATTTATTATATAAAAAATTAAGATGAAAATTTACCAAAATTTACATAATTTTAATTACAAAAATGAGCCGTTTTCTAGTTGCATATTGCCTATTACGGCTAATAAATAGTAGATATTCTTAAGGCACATTAACTTCACCTTTATTTATGGTAGCTTAACTTCTAATTAATAATTAACTAAATAACGATATGCTCACAAACCCCTTGTCGAATCAGTTCCTCACACTCTACACGTGGTAAAAAATGCCTACTGTTTTTTTTCAACAATAAAACTGATCCATCACTTAATTCATATCGTCCATAATCAATTAAACATTTTATTTCAATATACAGTGTCTTCGGAGGATGTAAGTCAACAGCTAAGTTAACACCACAATCATCTCCAATACTTCTCATGTATTTGGCCAACGCAGAGGAGTACTTGCTAAACCAGGTGGTTTCAGACTGATTTAAATTTGCTTTAATATCTGGTGGTAAAATACTACCAAACTCCCACCGCATAGTCCTTAAGCATCGAATTCTGTTGTAGTGGTATGCCACAAGACAACGTAGATTGCGCTGTACAGCTGCATGGCGTACACGCAGTGTTGGTATATAGGAAACCCCGCCTGAGTTGCTATTTCTTTCATTTTCATTACTAAAACGGCAATTATTTAAAAAAAAGTTGAACTTAATTCACAAGAAGCACTTACGCATCAGCTAGGTTATGTTCAATAAGCTGTTTAATTTCTTTTGCTACTTCACCAATTAATTCCGTCTAAAATTAAATACACTTAACTTCGCTGGCGAAAATAAAATGGTATTTAAATATTAGCTAAACAATAAAGAATGGACCTAGGTAATAAATTCCTAACCTACATTTAAATTTAAATTACTTTGTATAAAAAGTCTTACATTATAAGGAGGTAACGTTCCGGGATTTCGATGCAGTTCTTTTACTAAAGCACAAGCTTTTTCGCCAAACATTTTTAAATAATCCTAAATATTCATAAAATCTAACGTACATATCTCTATCGCAGTCGCATTATCCCGCGCTTTTAGTTGTAAAAGTTGGATTATTGGATAGCTTGGATCCTGTAGCTCTACAGAAAGTGTATCCCACAACCGCCGCGCCGTTTAGGCACAGAACATAACGTTTAGGTACCTACGGTTATTCAACTGTAGAGATAACCGTAGAGAAGTGGTTTGTAGATAACGATGTTTACTACATTATTACTTTCCCATACTTCTACTGAAGTTAGGAAAGTTATTTCACGCAAATTTTCGAATTTCAGATTTTAACGGAAATACGCGTATTGGGGTCCAAGTAGTAGTTTTTAAAAAATGCCTGTCTGTGGGTGGGTACGTGGGTGGGGTGAAGGGTACGGGGATGGGTTTGTTTCACTATATCTCCAGAACCCTTTCCATGCTTTTTATTAAAGTTGGAGTGTAGAAGTTTTTTTAGTTGCAAGTAGTTCTTTGTAAGGTCGTTAATCAGAATCGGAATCGGAACCGAAAACGGAAATTAGACCTGTTTTTGGTATAGATTATTTTATAAACGCTATTTTGTAATTTTGAATATATAGCGTTGTAATGCATCTAACGACAAATCTAATGCATTTTCACCAAATGCTGTACCTTCAAAATGAAGGCCACTATGAATGTTTGAAATTTTAATTGTAATGCCCGATTACTCAAAAACAAGATATCCGATCAATACAAATTGCTGTATTATTTAATGGGTCTTAATAATCATGATGAAGTGATGTTAAATTATTTTTAGAAATGTGAATATTGTAAATACGCTAGCGCCTCAAAATTTTGGACATTTTCAAAAATTACTCCTCGAAAACTGCCCATGCCATTTTTTAAAAACTTTCTGAGCCGGTAGAGCTTGCAATGAACTACAAATTTATTTTTTTACTAATTTCCCAAATTTTACTGTGCCGCCCTCTAGGAGTTTTTGAAACTTTTAAAAATGACGCGTTTTCCGGAAGTTACGTGATTTGAACTACGTCTACCAATTAGCTCTAATGAAAAAAATAATTTTTCATTCTTTGTATATTTTAGATAACTCTAGAAACAAAATCGTTGTAATCCAAAGTCGTGAGCGCAATACCTATCGCCTTTACGTAGTCGACGAGCACGCTGAACGTAACCAACGCCTTGGGTCTGCAGCAGGCGGCTTGTACCGCCTGGAGATGACTAGATGTAAATTTGCAATCACTTCTTGACATGAGAATATTTAAAACGTAAAAAGCATGGAAAAGTACCAAGATCTGTTTCGCCCATTTTTGTTTCATATTTTACAGTGTTTTGCCGTGAACAGACAGACAGACAAAAGATTTAATGTTCTCTAAACAGACAGATACTCTCAGTTGCAGAATGCGTGCACAGCGTTTTGAGGTTGAAAATTTTCAGTTTTATTAATTCCACTGTTTTGTAAAATAGCATACATGAATTCATATTCTCCGTCTTAATATGTTATGTTCTCATGGACTTAAGAAAAATACGTCCACAGAACATTATACGTCTAGAGCGAAGCGGAAGCTACGACCCATTAGCGTGCAGCACCTAACCTCTTTATCATTCCACTTGACATTATACACTGACAGAAGGCGTGCTGCGCCTGCGCACTGATAAAAAACAGAGTTTCTCAACAAGTTTTTACATTTGCACAGAAGTTGACAAAATTTGGTCCTAGCAACAGCATACCATGTTCTATACTCTATCATGCTGTTGCACCAGAAAGCACCATCCAGTAATCAAATATCTGACATCATTAAAAACATCCCAGAAAACATAAATAGTAGCATTGCATTATGTACAGGATAACTTAATAATAGAACAAGTGTTGTTAAGTTGCTTGTTTCTAGTAAGAAATTCATCCTCTGGTTCACGAAAACAATTGATACAGCTTAAAATTAAAATGCAATAATCAAATTTGTTTATATACGCCTAAGACCCAAACTTAAATCATATTTATCTTTAGCTTTGACTCGTCGCTCTGCACTTCATAATTTGGCATTGGTAATGAGGCTGTAAATTTGCGGGACATAATCAAAATTCTCCCCAGACGTTCGCCGATGCTATAAAATAGAAATTAAAATAGGCGCTTTTCCGAAATTCAACGACACGCGGTTAAAATTTCAATTTTTTTAAAGTTCAAATGCCCATCCCCAGAGACCGGATAAGAGACTTGAGACAGAATAACAAAACATCTGGAGACTTTCGTCTAGCGATCAAAAAGGTCTAGTGAAAACAATAATATAATATATATCTACATTCCCTCTCTCTCTCTCTCTCTCTCTCTCTCTCTGGTGTCTGGTTGGTCGCATGTAAGTAATCTAACCCAAATTATTCACCTATAGTCCCATATGAACATATTCGTCCGCTGATCGGACGCGTAGACACTTTCCGTGAACGGTTCCACTTAGGCACTGCATTTTTCAACTTGAGAGAAAGGTTTATGTTCTGTGGTTGAGAGGGTCATACAAAGATAGAGGTTAGAATTTGATAAAGATGTTAACAAATTATTTACCCCATTTAAAAAACGGCAGATGCCTCATTAGGGCATATTCTCTGGTAGCAAAAGATGATAATGTTATTATTGAACCACGACAATTGCAATTTCCTCCAAAGTACCAAAAACCTCGACAAGTATGGTTAGAAAATTTAGACACAATTGATGAGAAGAAACTGGGCTTACTTAACTTACATCCAGAAATATTTGCTGCAAATCCTCGTATTGATATAATTCAACAAAATGCAAGGTGGCAAACATTGTACAGATATGTTAGTTTTGCTCACACCAAAGTGCGTTCTGAAGTACGAGGAGGAGGCTGTAAACCTTGGCCACAAAAAGGTGTGCATGTATACAACTTGTAGTCTACTGTCACTGAAGATAATTTATTTTCTATAGGTTTGGGAAAGGCTCGTGCTGGATCTATAAGAAGTCCCCTATTTAGAGGTGGTGGAATTGCACACGGACCTCGTTCACCAACTCCCCATTTTTATATGTTGCCATTTTACACACGTGTATTAGGTTTAACATGCACACTTTCAGTTAAGTTAGCACAAGATGATTTACATGTTGTAAATAATTTAGAAATTCCTACAGAAGAATCCAAATTTATTGAAGAGTTGGTAAAGACTCGAAATTGGGGTCCATCTGTCCTTTTTGTTGATGAGTAAGTATTCAATCAGTTAAAGTCACCTGCAGAGTATGGCTTATAAATAATGATTACTTGCAGCACTGACCTTATGCCAAGAAACATAACTGTTGCAACTGACAACATGAAGCACTTTAACCTCATGCCAGTGTACGGTCTTAATGTGTATTCAATGTTAAAACATGATACACTAATTCTGACACAAGCTGCGGTTGATTTGGTTGAATCAAAGATATTGATGCACCTTCATCGAAATAATACTTCTAATGTGTTATCTAAGTATAAAGTTGATCAAGTGTAATATTAGTAAATTATTAAATTCTATACAACTTAAATAATTGTAATTAGGAATCATTTGAACTACATAGAATTAAGTATCATTTGAACTACCAAAATCATTAATAGGCACAAGTATACAGGGTTTCCAAAATCACAGACACGTACTGTGGAAAGGTATTCTAGCTAAAACTGAACAACAAGTTTCTGTATGACATCAATGCAACCAATATTTTTGGAGTTATTCAAGATAGAGAAAAAACATCAAAACTCAAATTTAAGTGTTTAATCTAGTACTGAAAATGAATCCAAAATAAATTACAAAAAACAAAAGATAGTAAATGAAAAGTGACTAGAAAAATGAGGGAAGCACTTGACTTTGCCTGGACTTTCCTGTACTTTATACAGAATATCTCCGAAATGTATGTGCCAGCGAGCAACCTTGGGTTTTATTATCGGCATATTTCAAGTGGCCCAAATCTGATCAGATACCCTGTCAAAAAATGTAATGTATTTGTATTATGAATTATCCAATTGCCACAAAAATATTTGTGATGAAAACTGATGTTTCTACAAACAATTTTATTTTGATATCTTTCACTGTTTACTCGTAAAAAATAAAATTTTAATTCTTGTCGGAACGCTTTTCTACAAATGTGCATCTAGAAAATCACTTCCCCGCTTTTTGTTTTTACAGAGTTGGTTCAGAGAAACTAAACTAAGATTACGTAACCAACAGCTAAAATACTACATTTTAAGCGAACAAAAAATTCGATATATATAGGTAAGTTGGCTTTAATCAATCTATTTTGACCCCAAGAATTCGTGGATGCTCGCTGGTGCACACATTTCAGTATATTGTTACTTAGGTACCTGTGTATTTAAAAGTATTTTATTATTATCGTTTTATGCCCCCACATTCTTACCACTGTACCATCAGCATATGTAGCTGTATTATAGTCTTATTATAAGAACATACTATGTGATACTAAATCATCCATATAAAAATAATAGGATAAACGTTTTGAGATTCTTTCATTCATTCAACTGCTTGTTATAAAGAGAGAGAAAATGACAGGAAGATGTAAAGTAAACAGATAAGACGAAATTTTTTCATAGTTTTTTGCGGAAAAAAAAACAATTTTTAAAAAGGCAATAATTTTCGAAAATTCATAGATGGCGTCATAGAGAAATTAGCTGACGGGGACTAGAACCAAATTGTAGCTCGTCCTTGGCTCTATTAGCCTATAAAATTAAAGAAGAATCGTGTGGCTTGTTTTTGAGCTAAATTTTTTTGAAAATGTCAACATTTTGAACTTTTTTCATTTCACATTTTTAGTAGTTTCAAAAATTCTAGTTCGTAACAATTTTCAAATTTTTGATATACCATCACATTCCACAGCTCATCTAAATCAGATCATTAGTTCGGGAGTCACAATGCACCACACACACATACTCACTAGGGTGGTCCTTATTTATACAGGGTGTCTCAGACATGACTCCCCAGGCCTATAACTTTGTTATTTTTAAAAATAACTATAATAAACTATATATATTCGTAAATGGGAGCAAATTCTCTATAAGATGGGGAAAAAAATTTTAGAAAATCTGTACTCATATTATGGCAGCGATATTCAATTTTTTTTTTTCAAATTGCACACTATGCTTTTTTTCGGTCATTCTGAAAGTACTCTTTATTCTCTTTACAACCATGTAAACCAATATGGGTCTTACATAAGGAAATTCTCGAAAAAAATACGATTGAAAGTTGAAGTCTAGGTTTGCCATGGAAACAACTGATTTTTGTAGTTTGTACTCGTCGGCGATGAAAACAATAGCGTATAGCTGTAAAACAATTGCAATTTACGTTGCAAAGAACGACAGTTATTCTTTCTGTATTTGTATGTTCTTGTTTAAAATCATATTAGAAATGAATTACACTAATTCTGAGAAGCTTGATATGATCCTTATTTATGGTTTATGCGAGAAGAATGCAAGAAGAGCAGCAAGGTTGTATGCAGAAAGGTATTCGGAAAGAATACATCCTGATCATAAAACGTTTATTAACTTGGCATCGAACCTTCTTGAGCATGGGTCATTTAAAAAGAACAAGAAAATTCCAAATATAAATAAACGAACCGCTACAGATGATGCTCATGCAGTGGCAGTTTTGGGGTATGTTCAATTACATCCTAATTCTTCGCTTAGCACCGTTGCATCTCAGTGTGACATATCAAGGGCTTCTGTGGGTAGGATTTTGAAAAAGAATGCATACCGACCTTACAAATTTATGCGAGTACATGCACTGCACCAAGGGGATAGTAACCGCCGAATGGAGTTTATCAGTTGGGTTATGGCGAATTATTCAGAAGAACCTGACATTCTTAAAAGGATACTGTGGACGGATGAAAGTAGATTCCACAATAATGGACTGGTGACTACACAGAATTCAAGATACTGGTCAACAGAGCAGCCGTACTGGATCAGACAAAGAAATTTTCAGCACATGTGGGGGATTAACGTTTGGTGTGGCATAATAGGAGAACACTTAATAGGGCCCTATTTCTATGAAGGCACTTTGACCGGTGATCGTTACTTGTTATTTCTTCAAAATACGCTTCCAACACTGCTGGAAAATGTGCCGCTTAATATCAGAAGAAGGTTGCTTTTACAACAAGATGGTGCTCCACCTCACAATAGTTTTGCAGTTCGAGATCACTTAAATTACGTTTATAGAGATCGTTGGTTCGGAACAAACGGACCAGTGCGCTGGCCAGCTCGCTCACCCGATATTACACCATTAGATTATTTCTTGTGGGGATATGTAAAATCTCACGTCTATTCAAGTCCATTTGAAAATTTGGATGAACTGAAAGATAATATTACTACAGTCTGCAGTAATATTCCTCCAGAATTATTAATAAAAGTTACAAGTAGAGAATTTCTACATAGACTTGAATGTTGCGCAACTGAAAACGGAGAGAATTTTGAACAATTTTTGTAATTATAATTAATTTGTCATTAGCATTCAGTTAATTAAGGTAATATTGTATAAAAATAATGAATGGGCATTTTTTTTACACTACGCTATTGTTTTCATCGCCCGACGAGTACAAATTACAAAAATCAGTTGTTTCCATGGCAAACCTAGACTTCAACTTTCAATCGTATTTTTTTCGAGAATTTCCTTATGTAAGACCCATATTGGTTTACATGGTTGTAAAGAGAATAAAGAGTACTATCAGAATGACCGAAAAAAAGCATAGTGTGCAATTTGAAAAAAAAAAGTTGAATATCGCTGCCATAATATGAGTACAGATTTTCTAAAATTTTTTTCTCCATCTTATAGAGAATTTGCTCCCATTTACGAATATATATAGTTTATTATAGTTATTTTTAAAAATAACAAAGTTATAGGCCTGGGGAGTCATGTCTGAGACACCCTGTATATGAAAAAAAAAATTTTTGATTCGTTATACATACGCCCCCTAGTTTTGTTCCTTTATATGAGAAAATAAACCTGTAAAAATTTCAGCTCCAAAAAATAATGTTAACACGTGCCTCTTCGAGCTTAAAAATTGAATAAATCAAAATTTTACAATTTTTGTTTTTTTTTCATTTTTTATTAATTTTTAAAGTAAAAAATAACTATTTTGTTATTCAAGATTACTAATATTACGTTTAGGTATCTATTTTGCAGTTGTTGGCAGAACTGCGCAGGGTAACATCTGGTAGTTGTAATTTTGAAATCGTGACCAGAACAACGACTTTATGAATACTTCGGTAATTTCAATATCCAGTTATTTTAATATTTAATTTCTGTTTTTTGGCTTATTTATATATGCTGAAAATGTCTTCTTCGAGTAGTATCGATTTGAGAAAAAAATTATTTTAATTGAAAATACCAAAAGTCGAATTACAGGATCTAAATTGTCTTCTAATAAGGACGTTCTTCAAGTTTTTATTTTTTAACTTACGGGTGATAAAACTAAGTGTATGAGAGAGTGCTACTTTTACTGGACAAAAATGTACTATATTTTGGAAAACAGCCCGAATACCAACAAGATTACAACAACCATGCGTTCAATTATTAAAAAAATTATACGACTGGAGAAACTTATCGTAATAAAAATACAGCAGAACGACAGCGAACGAATGAGAAAAACATTTTTCATTAGTTGTACCATTTTTTCGATATTTCACACGAAAACGCTCTAAATATGATTACAATAAATAAAGACAAGGAGTTCTTACTTTAACAGAGAAAAAAGGACGACCAAGCTGAAAGCTCGTCGTGGACAAAATTTTAGAAGGAATTGAAGAGCGAAGAATGAAGAGGGAAGACAAATAAATACAACGAAGACAAAAACATAGTGAAAAGACGTCATCAACAATTAATTAATTAATATTATAAGTATAAGAAATAAATTTTTCTTTGTTTATTATTTTATTTTTTTAAAATCTAGGTTGTGGATTTAAAAACAAAATCTAAAAACTGCAATCCTGCAACTGTTACTGCCAATAAGTTTACAAATCATTTGTGGTACCTAAATACAGAAACAGCAGCATTTGCATTTCTTAATGAAAGCCTGCCACTGGAAACTAAAATTCATATGGCCGCAAAGATTAATTAGCAACATGATAAAGAAGATATTGTAAAAGAAGAACTTGAAAAAAGGCTATTAATGAAACCAGAAGATTTAAATACATTTGTTTTGAGAAAATTAGAAAATTTTGTATCTGCCAATGTAATAAACTTTTTCGCCGTTTTAAAATAGAAACAGAGTTTCTTCATTGTCATCCAGAAAAATTGAAACATAGAGAAAAGTAGCTTTAAGATCTTCTTCTTCTTCTTCTTCTTTATCTTTCACCTCTTATTGAATTGCATCCGGATCTGTATTTTCACCATTATCTTCAAATTATACCTAAGTCACATCGATAATTTGCTTTTACATTAAAAATACAATAAGTTTTGATATGTTCTTTCGATTTTGATAAAATATGAATTAAAATATTTATAATTGTTTCGAAAATAACAAAATGTTAATTAAAAAGTTATTTTTACTTTCAAGGATTCATAAAAAAATTTTTTTTTTTTTTTTTTTTATTAAATTAACTGCGTATTTACAACTAGCCATATGGCTAACAAGCAAATTTGTTCTAATACTAATATTAACAAGAGGAGGGAGTTACGCCCAGCGGCGATACCCTGTGGTTACTAACAGTACCGGATTAAAGAATTTGCCGCTTTACGCACATTAAAATTGCCGCCCCGAAACGAAAAGACTAAAATTAAAACTTATAACTTACCTTGTCAAAATTGTTTCCGCCGAGATTTTTTTGATGCAACTGCGACAGTATATAGTTATAGTTTGTTTATGTTTCAAGTGAAATGCAGGTGCACCGTCGATATTTTCTTATTTCTTGCTCACATCTCAGATTACTATATGGACTCATATAGTCATGATATGCATTTTATGGGAGTTGTAAATAACATCTGAGAAAAATTTAAAACTCTGTCATTTTATTAAATTAAAGTCTCAGATTTTGCCGCCTCTAGAAATCTGCCGCTATACGCACGTGCGTATCCTGCGTATAGGGTAATCCAGCGCTGGTTACTAATATACAACGTATTAGTTAGTAAGGTCTAGCGTTTTAAGTCTATTTAATCTTCGAGTATTATTAGTATTGTCTAGTAAATTGAGCACATTCACATTTGGATGGTTATGTATTCTGTTCACATAGTTTGTTGTACGTCTTTTGACTTCCTCTTTGACCCATGGAATTTTGAGGTCTTCGTGCAGGGTTTTATTGCTGACATACCACTCAGCGTCGGCTATAACACGAAGAGTTTTGCTCTGAAACCTTTGTAAAATCTCAATGTTCGAAGTTTTCGCACAGCCCCATAGATGAATTCCGTATGCCCACACTGGCACTAACACCGTCTTGTACACTAACACTTTGTTGTATAGTGATAACTTCGATTTTCGCCCTAGGAGCCAGTACATCTTCTTCACCTTTAGGTCTAGTTCCTTTCTCTTTTTTATAATGTGGGTTCTCCATGTTAGTCGCCTGTCAATGTACTTCCCCAGATATTTAGCCTCTTCTTTAATTGGGATTTGTATACCGTTTAGTGTGACCGGAGGAGCGGAATTATGCTTAGTTGTAAACGTGATTGCTGTGGATTTATTTTCGTTGATTTTTATACGCCACCTGTTTAACCATTTTTGCATATTATCGAGACAACTTTGTAATATATCCGATGCTTGTATAGGGTCCGAGTGGGAAACTAGTAACGCAGTGTCGTCTGCGAATGTTGCTGTTACAGCATTTTCGTTGCATGGTAAGTCGTTGGTAAATATCTGGTATAGGTATATTAATATAAACAAAAAATTGTAAAATCAAAATTATTTCAATGTTTGAGCCAAAAGAGGCACGTGTTAATATTATTTTTTTGGCTGAAATTTTTACAGGCTTATTTCTTTATATAATGGAACAAAACTAGGGGGCGTATTTGAAAAAATTCAGACTTTCATAAATAAGGACCACCCTCATACTCACCCACCCAGACATTTTTTAAATACACATTTTTGGGTTCCTGGGGGATCCTAAACATGTATTTCCATCAAAATCTCAAATTCTAAAATTTTCATCTTCTTCTTCCACTTATAATAGGACTTTGTCCTGTTTGTTCTATTATCACCTTCCTTCTTGAGATTCCGATGTCCAGCTTTCACACCATCGCTTTGGTGGTCTTCCTACTGGGCGTTTGGTGTTAGGCTTTTGTGATTTAAACCATTTAGCTAATCGTTCTGGGCCCCTCCTATCCACATGTTCTTGCCAATATCGACGGCGTGCTCTTGTCCATCTTACGACATCCTGTACTTCTAATTCATTTAGTATTGTGTTATTACGTATCCTGTCTCTCAGCGTCACACCTTTGATACTCCTCAATGTCTTCATTTCATTTGCCCTCAATGTTCTTTTTGTTCGTGTTGTTTCAGCTCTTGTATCTGCGGCATAGGTAAGCACAGGCCTGATGCAGGTTTGATATATTCGGATCTTACTCTCTGAGCTCATGTACTTGTTTCGCCATATAATATCTCTGAGGTAACCCGCAATTCTTGCTGCTTTATTCGCCTGGTTTCTTACCTCATCCATTAAGTATCTATCACTTGATATGTCCACTAAAATTTTCATGGAATCAATTATTTATTTATTTTGTAATTTTTTTTCTTATTTGCCGTTTTGAACTCTATTGTTTTTTGTAATTTAACATGGATTTATTTTTAGTACACCTAAATTTGAGCTTCAATTTATCTTTTATCTTTTTTTGATTTTTCAAAGCTTTAATAACTCGAAAATTATTGGTCGTAACGAAAAATCTTAGAGGAACTTTTTGTTCAATGGTTTTCATACAATCATCCCAAAATTAGTGTACGCGAATTTCGGAACACCCTGTATCATTGTTATGTATTTGTAAGATAAAAGTTCTGTGGGTTTTTTCATAAACTTTGTATTCATTTACTTTATTAGATCATGGTGTAAAATGGCTTAGCTTACTGTGTTAGCGAGTTCTGATATCGCTCGAGATTGGGAATACAACACACTTAACACGTTAACTATAAAACTATTATATGTATAACAGTGGCAGCTCGTATGTTTAAAATCAAGTGAAGCGTTTTGTAAAAAGAAATTTGGCCTACCCCAAACGCTGGGGAGAGTGGAGAGCCGGCACCCATGTCCCTTGAATATCTTTTTTTATTATTTCCCATTTACAGTCTGAAAACGGAAGTTATAGGTATATTTGCTTGGAATAATTTAAAAAAAAAACGATATTTCAAAAATTGAAGAATATAATACTATAGAAAGCGCTATGACAAGTCGCAAGTTTTTTTTCAAATACTCAAAATGGTGGCCGTTACGATTTTTTGAAAATTTTGTTTTCATTGCCTTGTTACTGAAAAACCATTTGACATCGGAGTGAAATTGGGTATTGCAGTAGCTGTAGTGGGACACAATGTTCCCATGGAAAAGTATTTGTTCAAATGAAAACTGTCAAGTGAAACAATTTCAAAATGTTGACGTTTTCAAAAAGTATTGCACGAATACTGGCCACCCGATAATTTTAAACTTTGAAGGCTTATAGAGCTCTAGGATTGAGCTTGTAATGGAGGAAACCTTTATAGAGCGAATGAAGGCTTCAATTAACATAGTTTTGTAGAATACCATATGGAGTAACTGCTTTTCAACAAGCAATAGATAAATTAATTACATCTGTAATTTAAATAATATTGCGCTTATTTAGATGATGCAACTATTTGTGGAGAAAGAGAACACAAAAATTTCTAGAAGTAGTAAAGAATCTTTTCATCTAGATCAATCAATCTTTTGGGTTATACTATTTCAAGAAAAACTATAAAGTCTGCTTGACTGCATCAAACTATAGGTATGTTTGCCCACTGCCTGAAATGGATAAAGAATTTTTCTGAAATAATTTGCCTTTTGGTTCAATGTAAAAATTTTCGTATGTATGCTGAAGCATTTTTGTTATCGGTAAAGAAGATACCGTGTTATTTCGAATTAGACACCTCCTAAATTAGTGCTTAGGTCCGTCCGAATTTAGGTCAAGTTCTGTAAAAAAAAAAGTGACCCGACCTAAGGGGAGACCTCATCACATTCCGCCTGTTTACACCAAGTGGCCTAAATAATTTAGGTAACATTTGGTGCAAACGTGCTCATTAACTGTGGGAGTCAATTCAAAGAACTAAATAACCGTTTTTTTAATAAAATGAGATGTTAATGCAAAAGACAATGATTTAAAATGAATGAACGAACACTTGGGAACAGTAAAACATTGAAAATGGTCCAGTGAAAAACTGAAGATTCAGAGGAAGGTTGTTCATATAAAACTAAATAAACTAGCTTCTTAAAAATAGCTGGTTACCTCAGAATCATGTAATCATTGAACAGCTTTTTCTAACATAAATCTGAACCAGTGCTTCCTAGTGTACTCTAACAATTAATTTTTTCATAATTTTGAAATTTTGCTAAACACAAAGTACTAAAGACATTAAACGCTGAAAAAGCAGCAAAATACCTCAATAATAAAAGCTGCGAGTGGTAAAAGAATATTAAATTGGATATTTCAAGGTAAATTTGCTACAAAAATTACAACAATGTGGAAAGATTTTTATTATCATTGATGCACTAATTTACTATTATTAGAATTTACATTACATTCTAACCAAACTACCGTTTTATTTAATATTTTACTATTATTGTAGCATGTCAGAATTCAGAACTATACATATAAAAGTGTACACTAACAAAAAAACTTACCACAATGAAAATTACATATTTGGCTATTGTGAAAAGTAATTATTAATCGGAAAGTTACATTCTTTAAGATTACCAATAGCAAAATATATAACTTCAATATACTTTCGATTTCGTCTGAAATGGTGTCAACTTCATTCTGCAGAAGTAGCATTCAGCACTGCATTTGTCAGTAAAGTTTTCCGTCAATTCAAATTCTCTCTGTAGTTTTTCGCTTCCTAGCTATTACTTCCATTGATGGTGCAGCAGACATTACCTGAACAAAACCAAACAACATGTTAACGTATATCAAACTAATTTTATTAGTTCAATTAAAGTCATTTGAAAAACACAACACCCCAAGTTACTTGTGGAAAGGCGGTGTGTTTTTCAAGTGTTCCACAGTTGGATTGTTTTTAATTCAAGAAAAAGGAAAAAGGTATTTCATAACTTATATAACTATATACCAATCATTGAACAAAGTATACAGTGCGAGTCAATATCTCCTTTACTATTTAATATACAGAAAAATGTTTGGAATAATGTTTTAGGGGACCAAAAACACCACATTTTAAAATTATTTTCATACAGAGGGTTGCATATAAGAGTGGCATACCAAACTTAAATTTTTTTTATTACGACACCCTGTATATTTGCGCATATTCTTATTCGCGTTTTAGTTGCCTTTCTCAGTATGTTTTGTTTTTGAAATTTCGGTGCAACTTTGCCAAGTACCTAATTACACTTTTTTCAAAAAATTTGACATTTGCTGACCTCACTAATAAAATTGCACGAGCCATATTTCCCAAGATTAAACAAACTTCTTCTGTTAAATCTGAATTTAATGGGTCATAACTTGATTTTTTTAAACGGAACGCCCTTTATATTTTAATAGTTGGATAGAGACCTTTGCACTCTATAAATTTTAAATAATGGTTATACCTAAACGCAACAGTTTTCAAAAAAATAGATTCTAAGCAAAACATCAGGTAATTTCTAGAAATCCAGACATCATCATCAGACACCTGTTTGATTCGTTTTTGCAAGAAACAACTGTAAACATTGTTTCATTTCATGTAAGAAATTGGTCTTTTATAAATTTTGAAATGCCAGAGTACCTAATTTCCTATTCCATACATTGTCTTTAGCCAAGATTTGGTTTGGTTGACATTTATTTAAAAATTACTTAAAACAAATTCTTAACAGTTTTAATTTGTAAATTTCATTGACATTCATTTCTATAAAAAAAACACAACCTACGATCAGATAATTTCTAGAAATCCAAGAGGCGATGGCATTTACAGCTGTTTTTTGTTTAGAAAAAATTCAGGGTGACTACTTATTGAAAGTGTTTGCAATTTGTTTCAAATCAGTTTAAAAAAAATGTCGATCTAACCACATCCTAGTTCAACATTTAAGATATGGAATGGGAAATTAGGCACTCTAGCATTTCAAAATTTATAAAAATAAAGTTTCTTAGATGAAATAAAACAATGTTCAGTTTTTTCTTGCAAAAACAAAAAACAAACATGTGTCAATGCCTCCTATGATGTCTTGATTTCTAGAAATTAAATGATATTTTACTTAGAATCTCATTTTCTCAAAAACCATTAGGTATAACCATTATTATTATACACTGTGTCCATAAAGTAACCCCCCCCCCCCCAACTAACTTTTGAACGACTTTATATTTTTCTACAAAAGTTGGTGTGCTGTAATGGGAAATTAAATACTATTTTTCAGACCATATTAAAATTTTGTATCATCTAAAATGGCGACTGGGCGCCATTTTGAATATTTTTTTTAAATGAAAAGGGGGGCCGAGTGACACCTCATTGGAAAGGTCTTTTAGTTCTGCGTCTGATCCTAGAGTTTCAAAGAGAAATATTAAGCCATAACAAAATGGCGGATTTTAAACAAATGGACTCACTCAATTCAAAATTGTTTTGATTTTTTTATCCAGGGTCGAGTGACACCTTAATTAAAAGGTCTTTTAGTTCTGCGTCTGATCCTAGAATTTCAAAGAAAAATATTGAGCCATAACAAAATGGCGGATTGTAAACCAATGGACTCGCTCAGTTCAAAATTGTTTCTTTTCTTATCCAGTAGTCCAGTTATTCATTTGCAGGACTAAATTTTCCCAGAAATATCTCAGGTGGCTTAAAGTAATATTGAAAACGTTATGTTCCAACAAGATGGTGTGCCGCCTCATTATTATAGGCCTGTTTCTGACTTTCTCAACGAACATTTTCTTGGAAGATGGATTGGTAGGCGGGGGCCTGTAGAATAGCCGGCTCACTCCCCAGATTTAACTTCCTTAGATTTTTTTTCTATGGAAATATCTGAAATCGAAAGTGTACAGAACCCGTCCAGAAACAATTGAAGAACTGGAGCAACGCATTACAGAAGTTTGTAGATTTATCACTCCAGAAACTTATGAAAATGTAAGGCAGGAATTTCATAACCGACTTTTTATGTTCCAAGAAGTGAATAGTAAACATTTCGAACACTTAATTTAATTAATTTAAGCTTTAATTCTTAGTTTTTTTAAATAGACTTCTTTATCTTCAAACATTGTCATTTTGTTATGGCTGAATATTTGTCTTTGAAACTCTAGGATCAGACGCAGAACTAAAAGACCTTTCCAATGAGGTGTCACTCGACCCCCCTTTCCATTTAAAAAAAAATCAAAATGGCGCCCAGTCGCCATTTTGGATGATACAAAATTTTAATATGGTCTGAAAATAGCATTTAATTTCCCATTACAGCACACCAAATGTTGTAGAAAAATATCAAGTCGTTCAAAAGTTAGTTGGGGGGGGGGGGGGTTACTTTATGGACACAATGTATAAAATGTATAGAGCAAATTTTAAATTTCTTCCAAAAATTTTGCACTATTGTAGATACAACCATTCTATTATTCCATTTTTAACTAGTTTTTCGTGTAGATACGTCTCTTAGCTTTAACAGATTGATAGATAATTATACTATCATGTGATATGTTCAAAAAAGTAAAAAATTACAAAAGTCTCAGATGAGACTTCTACCCTAAATGCAGCAGAATAATACAGTTTAAATTCTCAGTTAAATTAAATTTTTAATTGTAGGTATCCGTAGCAAGTAAGGTATATCTTACTAGCAAATTATCAACAAGAGTTAATACCACAAGTGAATTAAAAATTATTGCAATAATTTATTGCTTCATTGACAACGAAAATTACGTTGTTGCTGGTGAACATCACGACTCTGAAGGACTTATTAATTATTATAATTATAATTAATTATGTACTAACATATTAACGCGTTATTTGGTTATTACCGCCAAAATCAAAAAATTTCTTGACACCTAATTTTAAATATTGTTTGCATGTTTTTAAAAATTCAATTCTTTTGGCCCGTATATGCTTTTAACGAATTATTATATACCTAGTGTTCACTTTCACTTAAAATTGCATTTGTTTCTTAAACTTCTGTAGTGTTATTATTGATTCTTCTATAATAATTTATTTTGTACAACTCCGTTTCTATGTTTACCCCTAATTATCCTGTACCTATAGCTGTTATTTTTGATATATAAAAAAACTATCATTATTATTTTTAGCATATAGTTATAAATAATAAATATATAACAAACTCCAACAGAGAAGAGCCTGTCACTTGACTATTAAGTGCCTGCACAGACAACCGATTCATAGCTTTACGAATATGGAATAAGTTTCTTATGGCGCATTTCATAGTCATGTAACAGGCTCTTCTCTGTTTGAGTTTGTTTTACTGTTGCATTTTCTGCTTCTTTTTCACAAGTAAGAATTTTATATTTTTGTTCGAAATTATCCCAGACATGACGTTTAATTTTCAATGCATACTAAATAAATGATTTTATTTTTGGTTATAGTACTGTAGATACATTTCACGAGTTTATTATTATATATTATATATTATATTATTTAAATTTTAAAAATATAACTATGATGATACACAGGGTTGGACAAAAAGCGATACTAAAATACAATAAGCTAATAATAAACAATGAAATTTACGATATAGAAGGAAAGGATACGGCAATTATAAAACAGGCACAAAAGGGAGCTGCAAATGAGGCAAGTGCCAGTATGAAAAGATCGGTCAGTGATAGGTCACCCAATGAAGACCCACTGCAAGCGCAGTTAAAGAAAATAACGAGAACGTCGAATCCAAAAAACTAGTAAACAAGAAGGAAGAAGGAGGGAGAAAAGGCAAAGACAAAGGCAATGAAAAAGGACATGACATGGAAATGAATAAGGAACCAGATGTAAAAGCGAAGGCGACGAAAGGACTGAAAAGCGACAAGGAGACCGACGAACAAAATAGAGGAAACAAGGCGTGGAGAGTGGGACTTTGGAATATACAAGGACTCAATGGTAAAGAACTCGAACTTACAAATGAATTGGAGAAAAGCGATATTAAAATACTAGGCATAACCGAAACAAAATATAAAGGACAAGGAACGCGGATACTGAACAACGAGCATACCCTAATATACAGCGGAGTCAACATAACAGATAGAGCTAAAGCAGGAGTAGGCATAGTAATTAATAAGGAATATAATAAGTACATCACAAAATGGAAGTACATTAGTCATAGGCTGATAAGACTAGATCTGAAAAAGGGAAATAATAAAATGACGCTTTTAGTGGGGTATGGACCATCTGAGAATGAACCGAAGGCAAGCAAAGACGAATTCTGGGAGACACTACAAGAAGAAAGAGATATGATCGATAATAAAGTAATTATAATTGGGGATTTCAATGGAAGAGTTGGAACAAAGAATGAAAGTGGCCACCCAGTAGGAAAATTCGGAGAATGCGCAATCAATAACAATGGTCAGAGAATCATAGACTTCTGCCACAACAATAATATGATAATCAGTAACACTCACTTCCAGCACAAAGAAATACACAAGCACACACGAGTAATGGACAGCAGAAATGAAAAATCAATAATAGACCTGGTACTAATACAGAGAGAATATAGAAATGAGGTAACCGATGTTAGAGTAAGAAGAGGCATGGAAATCGGAAGCGATCACTTCTTAGTGCAAGTGAAGCTTAAAAATGATAATTTGGTTACAACAAACACGAACCAGGTAAATAATCGGTACAACTGGCCTAGCATTAGAGCATATAAGCTAATGGATGAAGAGAATGGAAAGAAATACGCGGATATAATAGCAAGAGAAGCAGAGAAGGGGGAAGAAAAGGAGGATATTGAGCAACAATGGAACAAATTTAAAATAATGGTATGTAAAGCGGCCGAAGAAGTATGTGGAGTCACAAAGAAAAGAAATGGAAGGCATACGGCATGGTGGAAAGAACATGTTAAAGCAGAAGTCAAAAAGAAAAACAGATTATGGAAGATGTATCTAAGCAATAAGACAAATAAGACACTAAAGCTATACAAAGAACAAAGAATTAAAGTTAAAAAGGCAGTCAAAGACGCAAAGCAACAAACATGGGAAGACTTTGGACGAAAGATGGAAGAAAATAGTCAAGGAAATGCAAAACTGCTGTACCGAACGGTGAAAAATTTAAGGAAAGGAAATGCAAACAAAAGCCAGTGGATTGAAGATAAGGAAGGGAATATTATAATGGAGGACAAAAAAATAGTAGAAAGGTGGAAAGAGTACTTCTCTGATAACCTAAATGGAGCAACGGAGACAACACAGCGAAGCATAAAGGAAGAGAGAATAGAAGCAAACCATGAAGAAATAACCCTAACGGAAGTCCACCAAGCAGTGAAGAGACTGAGGAACGGGAAAGCAGCGGGGTATGATAACATGAAAGCAGAACTTATTAAATATATGGGAGGGAAAGGGATAACAGTGCTACACAAAATGATAAACACAGCATGGAAAACCGGGAAAATACCTAGAGACTCGACAATAGCAATACTACTACCCATTTATAAGAAGGGAGACTCGAAAAAATGCCAAAACTATAGAGGAATCTCAATATTATGTGTAGCCAGTAAAATTTATGAAATGATACTGGAAAGGAAACTGGGGGGAATAGTAGAAAGAACAATAGACGATAATCAATGTGGCTTTAGACCAGAGCGAGGAACAACTGACATGATATTTAGCTTGAGGCAAATAGCGGAAAAAATGACTGCTCATAATATAAAGCTATACCTAGGGTTCGTGGATTTAAGCAAGGCATTTGACACAATTCCAAGAAGCGAGTTATGGCAAATACTAGCAAACAGAGGAGTAGACAAAACACAACTGAGGGCTATAAAAAGCTTCTATAAAACCAGCCGAAATGTTGTAAGAACAAACAACTGTCTTTCGAATGAATTCACCACAACGACGGGAGTACGACAGGGTGGAGTGATTAGCCCTCTTCTGTTTATCGTACTGATGGATGAGATATACAAGACATGCAAACAAAGATTGAAAACGACGAGAATAGGTACCTACAAACTACAACAGGTGCACATATCAGAAATGATGTATGCAGATGACTTAGTCATAATCGCAAAATCGGAATCAGATCTTAACCACAACATGAAAATCTGGCATGAAGAATTTAGGGCCCACGGTATGAGTATCAACAAGGAAAAAACGGAAGTGATGGTATTAGGAGGGGAAGAACTCATAGAGGTTGAACTAAACAACACAAAACTGAAACAAGTAGAAAACTTCAAATACTTGGGATCAGTTATAAACGAAAAAGGGAAACTAGGTAATGAAATTGATAACAGAATAGCAAGTGCAAGTAGGCTATACTACGCATTGAACAAAAGCTTCATCCGGAAAAGAGAAATCTCAAATAAAACAAAGGCTAGAATATTTCGAAGTGTATATGTGCCAGTGCTTACTTACGGCTGTGAAACATGGACATTGAGTGATAGGGACAGATCGAGATTACAAGCCAGTGAAATGCGATACCTAAGAGCCGCGTTAGGCATCACACGGAAAGACTGCATTAACAACAAAGTAATACGCGAACAAATGAACACTAAACCGCTATCAGAAACTATTGAAAAACGTCAACTAATGTGGCTCGGGCACATCACGCGAATGAGTGACAACAGAAAAGTGAAAACCATCTGGAAAGCTGGAATAGATAAGAAAAGAAGAAAAGGGAGACCTAGGAGGAATTGGAATGGAGAAATTGCCAAAACACTACAAAGAAGAGACATAACCTGGAGCCAAGCAGAGAGGATAGCGCAAGACCGTCGAGCATGGAGAACCCTATGTCTCGGCCCCTCGACACCGTAAGGTACAAGAGGATACGCTTATGTATGTATGTATGTAAAAAACTATCATTATTATTTTTAGCATATAGTTATAAATAATAAATATATAACAAACTCCAACAGAGAAGAGCCTGTCACTTGACTATTAAGTGCCTGCACAGACAACCGATTCATAGCTTTACGAATATGGAATGTTTCTTATGGCGCATTTCATAGTCATGTAACAGGCTCTTCTCTGTTTGAGTTTGTTTTACTGTTGCATTTTCTGCTTCTTTTTCACAAGTAAGAATTTTATATTTTTGTTCGAAATTATCCCAGACATGACATTTAATTTTCAATGCATACTAAATAAATGATTTCATTTTTGGTTATAGTACTGTAGATACATTTCACGAGTTTATTATTATATATTATATTATTTAAATTTTAAAAATATAACTATGATGATATAGGGTTGGGCAAAAGTATGGAACAATGCAAATATCTGTAATCTGGCAACCGCCATTTTGACAAAATTTTCTATATGAAGATTCCGATATACGGCGGATACAATGAAAGTATCAGCGGTTTAAAAAGACTTCCGGTTTAGCCGGAAATGATATCAATTTTTTTAATTTAAATGGAACACCCTGTATATTTTTTGCGAGTTCAGTGATATAAAGGTTTCATGCCTTTATTTTCAATAATTCTAGAGACATTGAACAATAATGTTTCGTAATTGTTATCTAGTAGCTCATGAAAACAAAAGAATGTGAGAAGCCTAAACCGTTTTGTAAAGTTGTCAAACAAATATGCTTGGTTCGTGTTGTGTTGTTTTGATGTTTCAATCAATTAATTAACCAATTTAATTAAAACTGCTGAATTTACTATCAGAAATGGTTCAACCTGGACATTGAAAGATAATTACATGAGTATACCTACGCACTACAAAAATTTGTGGAACCACAGTTTTGTTTTTACGATCTGGAACCAGAAACGGAAGTTAGATATGTTTTTTCTGGTATAAAACGGAATTTCACTTAATGTAAGAACAGAACAGCAGAAGGGTCTAAAACAAATCGAAGCTAGCTCTCTAGCTTTAAAATGGCGGCCAGAACGTTTTAAAATTTTTTGGATTTAATACCTATATTTACTCAAAACGAGTTGACAGATCGGGATTAAACTTGCAATAACAAAAGCCCTATGAAAATGCAATGATACTATGTAAGAGAATTTTTGGACAATTTCAAAAAAATATTGCTCAAAAACTGGCCACACGATTTCTTTTTTAACTTTGTAAGCTTATACAGGATGCGGCAACTAAAGTGTCACAAACTGCTATCTCCAAAACTATAAAAGATTGAGCAACAAAATTTCTTATGATTTAATGGAACAGAAAAAGCCGTATATTAGGCTAATAGTGAATTTTAAAAAACCCACCCTATGTTAAGTAACCGGGGGTAACTTAAAAATTTCAAATGGGATAATGACATAATTTTTAACATCCACATTAAAATAAGTAGAGTTTATTTTTTACATTTTTAGAAAAACGCCTATTGATTTTCAGATTGGCTGCCCAGGCTGGCCAAGGCAGCTCTATGGGTCCTGGGGAAACCCGAACCTACGGAGAGTGTCTGTCGTCGACTGGCAGTGCAGAACCCCGGGATGGGCGTTGGGGACTGGCTCCTCTTCCACACGGCCGAAAAGAAGAAGCCACTTGGTAGGCTCCTAATTTTTGGCCTAAGCAGAGAGGCCGAGACGGCCGTCAAAAGCAAAGGAGGTAAACTACACTATCAGTTTACCACCCTAAACATAAAAATTCAGAAGCCTGGAGATGCACCTCCAGCCTCTGAAAACCAACCCACAGGGCAGGGTGCGTCTACGGACACCTCTTCACCACCACCCGGAGTGCCGCTACCAGAGCAGTCATCCGAAGAGGAATCCCCACAACTTCCCACCCCCATGGATACAATCTGTGATGAGGAGAGGATGCTGATGGAGTCCGGGTCAGACACCGGGGCCGACTAACTCTTTTCTGTTGACCCCATGTGATATTACGGCGGTACAAGTGAGCTGCAGCATTAACGAAGGGAAAGAAGATGTAATATTAGCATATACCTTCCCGGTGACTCAATCGACCCTCCACCCAGCGCGGAGTTGATCGAACTGGTGGATTACTGTGAGAGGGAAAATAAACACCTAATTATTGGTTGTGATGCGAACGCTCACCACGTTTTACCTAGTAAGTACAAACCTAGAAATACTGAACCGTGGATGTGAACCTACCTTTGTCACAACGCGCAGCCAGACGGTGGTTGATGTCACCCTGGCATCGTTAGGTATTTCCAATAATATTGTGGGCTGGCATGTATCACCTATTGTATCCATGTCAGACCACAGATGGCTGTTTCAGATTATCTGGAACTACGGCCATACCAAAACAATATCGAGCCCTAGGCAGACCGACAGACTATCTTATAAAGCACATCTGGAAGCCCACCTGGTGGAGACAATTTTCCCAGATACGATACGAACAGTGTGGACATTCTGCAAAACTCGCTCTTACAATCCTATGAATCATCATGCCCCCTGAAGACACCCAAGGCGAGTCGCACAACCTCTTGGTGGTGCAAGAAACTCGACAGGATGAGATCAGTGCTGGGTAAACTCTTTAATAAAGCAAAGAAAACTAGAACTACTAGTGACTGGAAGGCCTAAAGACCAAAAACGAATATATAAAAAAGAAATCCGCCGGAGGCAGAGGGACTCTTGGAAAACTTTTTGCAGTTCCATAGAGACTACTACCTCAGCGGCAAGACTAAAAAGGATCCTTTCCAAAGACCCCAATCAACAACCGGGCTGTCTCAGGCCAGGGGATGGTTCTCTTACAACCAAACCCGAAGAGACAGCACAAGTGTTAATTCAAACACATTTCCCAGGCTGCATTGTTACCCCTGATTGTGTATGGCCAAGGCCGACACCCCACCTCCCATCAAGGACAGGGTTGCCACTAACTATCAAGAATTAGAATCCATGACTTTTCCAGGATATCCATGACCAAAAATCATACTTACCCATGACTTTCGACAAAAAAAAACAATAAAATTAGAGATGCAAAAATAATCACGTTTATGCGTTTTTTATCAGTTCACAAGACAGTATGTGGCGGTCTCACTTGCACCTAATCATAAGCCATATTACGATCCTTAGAATTTAACAAGGATAAGAAAAGTCCTCAATGATATTTTAAAAACCTTTAGCAGCAATTGTTTTATAAGCGGCAGTTTTAAAAATTCAATCGGAAAATTTTTAATTTTTTAAAATTATGTTAACACTACTGCAGGAAAATCAGGTTTTTTACTGTAAATCAAGAGAAAAATCGAAACTTTTGCCAAATTTTGCATAAAATCCATGACTTCCAGGTTAAAATTTTAATTCCCTGACTTTTCCATGACTTCCAGGTTATCCAGGGTCAGTGGGAACCCTGGAGGAGGATTGGGAAGTGGCGGACCGGGTCGTAAGGGGCGACAAAGTAACCTGGGCTATAAACTCCTTTCTCCCCTGCAAGTCGCCAGGAGTGGACGGTATCTTCCCAGTTCTCTTACAATGGGGTCTGGACCTGATAATTGCCCACCTGGTGTGCATCTACCGAGCATGTATCGCCTTTCGATATATATCGGAGAGCTGGAGAGAAGTAAAGGTAGTTTTTATACCCAAACCAGGGCGCGCTGACTACACCCTGGTCAAATCTTATCGTCCCATTAGTCTTACATCTTTCTTATTAAAGACTCTTGAGAGACTTTGTGACAGGGAAATAAGGGAGAAGGTGCTTGTTTCACACCCACTGCACCTGAACCAACACGCTTACAGCCCAGGGAGATCTACCGAATCGGCGCTACATGCCGTAGCGAATCGGATCGAGAGATCATTAGACAACAAAATGTCTACCCTGGGAGTTTTCATTGATATTGAAGAAGCCTTTGACAAGGCCACCTTTGAAAGTATAAATTCTGCCTTACGCAGACTTGGTGTTGCACCTACTCTTTGTGAGTGGATAAAGCACATGCTTGCAATGAGAGCAGTGCAATTTAACTTAGGAGGCAGCTCAATTAGAGGTGTTGTGATGAAAGGCCGCCCACAGGGCGGAGTTCTGTCTCCATTGTTATGGAATACAGTGGTGGACAGCCTTCTAAGCTCATTCAATGATGCTGGGTTCTATACCATTGGATATGCGGTTGACTTCACCATCATCATCACAGGGAAGTTTGAGGGCATTGTCTGCACCTTAATGCAGACGGCTCTTCGAATAACAGAAAAATGGTGTAATGAACAGTCCCTATCTGTCAACCCCTTGAAGACAGAGATGGTACTTTTCACAAAGAAAAAGAAGGTTGGATCCTTACGTACACCTTTCCTATTCAACACTTCCCTCAGATTCTCAGATAATGTCAAATAGCTGGGAGTTACTTTTGACAAATAGCTGAACTGGGAGAAACACCTGAAAGCTAAAACGAACAAAGCATGCATGGCTTTCTGGCAGTGTCGCCGCGCTCTAGGTAAATCCTGGGGACTTTCCCCTAAAATCACCTTGTGGCTGTATACTGCCGTGATTAGGCCCATGCTATGCTACGGAGCACTTGTCTGGTGGCCCAGGGTCAGACAGGCTACGGCAGAAACCAAACTGGGACACGTGCAACGTTTCGCTTGTCTTACTAGCCCTAGGCAGTTGCAAAATCACCTCAGGAGTGGTACTGTGGTGTCGTGAAGCTCTCGATGATATCTCCAAAGATAATGCCGTCTCCCTTGTGTGGGTGAAAGGACATGGATGGAACCTACGGATACGAAAAGGCTGATGAGATTGCGAGACTGGCCTCCGGACAACCTCTCTGGGGGCCAGAACCTGTATTTCCCATATCCCTGAAGACATTAAGAAACCTTAAAAAGCTTCACACGAAGATGGGTTAACACTCAAAGCTGTCGTCAAGCAAGGGCTGCTATTACGGCACCCTCGCCAAAAACAGCCTGTGTGCAACTGTCCCGAAAGAACTTACGACTAGTTGTGGGTATCTTATCTGGACACTGCACCCTAAAGCAACACATGCACAGGATGGGACTGGCAGACAGCCCAAACTGTTGTGCATGCAACGAGGACGACGAGTCGGCAGAACATGTCCTATGTCACTGCCCAGCTCTCGCAACAACCAGAGGATCCATGCTGGGGGACTTCTGGCCTAACATGGCCGAAATCAGCAACACTCCAATTGCGGATGTCCTCAAGTACATCCAACAGGTTGGATGGCTTGGGTGATGTCCAATGTGGAGAGCTGCTGGGGAGGTTGGACCCACCTATTGTGGCCTAAGTGCACGTGAGGTAACTAACACTCCCAAATTCCAAATCCAGAATCCTTATTGATATTAAAGCTGGAATTAATTAATTTAGTACCCTTACTAAATGGGGGAGATGATAGTCTATAAATATCAAAAACCAGAACAAGATTATTTGTTTTTTCATTTAAATGTGCCCACTAAAAATAAGTAACCAAAATTCAATTAGAATGAAAAATGTACAAAATTTCATCCCCCTATTTATAATGAGTGGGTAAACATACACTTTTCACTCTTATTAAATTTTGTTTGATCTTATTCTGGTTGCTGTTTTTAGTATAAACATATTTAAACTTCCTTTCTTAAAACAGAGGGGAGGGGGTCCAAAACTCAGTATTAGCCTAATATACGGTCTCTTCTGCCCTAAAAAATTTTGTTGCTTAATCTTTTAGTTTTGGAGATATCCGCTTGTAACACTTTAGTTGCTGCACCCTGTAGAGCTAGTTTTTCTGTGAAGCGTTATATGAATTTGTGAAAATCGAAAAATCATGCCCCCTCTTTAATAAACAGGAGACGATAACGAACTTTTGTTTAAGCTAAATTGCTCATGAGTAGTAGAATAAGATACATAACTTAAATTTAAGTTTAGCAATATTTAGGGGGTAATTTTACCCCCTCCCTCCCTAATTTTGGCAAACGAATTTGTTCTTGCATTTTTATTTTTTATAAATTCTGAAAAATCTTTTTGAAAAATAAACATAAAACGATTTGTTCTCAAAAAACTCAGTCCTAACTTAGTTAGCATAAGAGCATTGACGAAAGCTTATAAGTACAAGAGGTAAAATGCAAAATAGTATGATTGCACGATAATAAATATACAGAAGCTGACCCTATAGCTCACTAGTACTGAAGCTATCACACAACCCTGATATTTCAACCCAGGTAGTTCATGACTATTGTTCCTTGCCCTTCTTGTAATCAGGGATTAGCAGGGGTTTATATTTAAATACCCTGCAACTAAAAGCAGTTCTTAGTAAGATGTCCTGCAATTGTTCCGATTACATATATTCTACAGGTAATTATTTTGTATAAGTTTGGGAAAGTACAGGGGAAGTGCTTTGCCCATTTTTTTTCAGAAGTTGATTTCATATACCTTTTACTTTAATAATAATAATCTTTATTTCTTCACTTTACATCTGGAAGACATTTGTGGCATTATACCCAACTCAATAAAATTTTTTTTTACAAGACTGTCTAGCATCAGCATTATCAATAATTCTAACAAGTTTCTTTTGTTGCCGAAACACCAGTAGAGAATAACGAGAATTACCCTGTGTTACACCATAACACAAATATAAATGAAATAACAAGTAGAAGACAGTCTTCAGTACATTAAAGCTGAGTAGTTTTTAAATTTCTGATAAGAAAAGTAACACACAACAACAAATAAAATAACACACAACAACAAATAAAACAACATACAAACAACAAAAAACTTTTCATTTAACCGTCCACATTTTCAAACGTACCACAGTACAGCTCTAATGTTAATGAAATTGATATTTCATAATGCTTTATGTGCAGTACCTATCAGTCACAGGACATTAGCTTTATATACAGCCCAAAATAAAATAAAAAAAGAAAAATAATATTTTATTCCACAACCAAAACAAAATAAAATTACAAAGACATTTTTCTTAAATATAATTAATCTTTTATATCATAATTTTTGTTATCACCATTAATGAAGATAACACATTTTTCAATTAAAAAGTTATCATTTGTTCCAATACATACCTATCTTAATAATCAAACAACGAACAAACCAGAGAATGCTGCTCCTCTGTCCATTTTTCCAAATTACTCAAAATTTGCAGTATGACAATTAACAACTACATACCTGAGGTTGCCCCAGCATTCGTTCTCGAATAGCCCAACGCAACTCAGAATGGTTGTCTTCCCCAGGTAGTTTCTGCTTTTTCCATAGTTCTTGATATTTGTGATAAAGTGCTACCGGATCACTTTTACATGTTTTGACGGGCAGTCTTGGAACGATAACTGAAATATAAAGTAAATAGAAAAATTAATTTGACGACCAGTTTATTAATGTAAAATAAAAAAGGTACAATTCTTACAAGATGCTTTGGGTCTGAGAACATTTCCCTTAAATTTAGCTTTCGATTTTTGAGATTCAACATCACACGATTTTGGTCGTTTAGGACTTAATCTTACAGCTGCTTCTTCTGTATTAAAATTACTAGCAGCTTCAGACATTTCTGAATAAAACGATGGCTTGCTACAGTTTATTTGACTTTCATGCGATGTGTTACTATAAAATGACTGCTTGTTTGTAGTTTTAGAATTATAATTAGTACATTGAGTATGACAAGCAGGTATAGGTCTTTTAATCTGAATAGAAACAATTTGCTCCTTTTTAGAGACTTCTTTTGCTTTAGATGATTCAGTTGGTGCCAAAAGGGAATGAGGGGAATGTGCAATACTGTTGCATTGGCATGAGGCAGTAGGTGGCTCAACGTTTTCGGTTTCTGTTTGCTTGTGTTTTTTCTCATATTTGATAAGTTTTTTGAGATCTACAAAAATACAATGCCAATAATTTTTGTGGTTAGAATTTGTGCAACAATAAATTTACCCTTCATAAACTCTTTAAGCTGTTTGGCTGTAATATTTTGATAACCAAGTTGATTTAAATACAATAACACCTCACTAGCATCCAAACCACTCATATTTTTGAAAAATTAAGGTTGAAATTCAAATTTTACGTAAACCAACCGCTACGGCTTAACAATGTCAACACCAACTATTAAGTACTTAAGTTACTAACACCTGGTTACTACTGCTGGTTAGTAATTGTCAAATTGTAAGTTCCAATTTATGAATGCTGCAATTCTCATTCTGTCACAACTTTATTTTTAACCGACTTCAAAAAAAGGAGGAGGTTCTCAATTCGTCTGTATAAATGTTTATTTTTTATTTTTTTTTAAATTTATGTTCGGGCATAACTTTTTTGTTTATTAACCGATTTTAATGATTCTTTTTCCGTTGGGTTTAGTATAGTTCCAAGGTGGTCCCATTATAATTTCATTGGTATTGGAGCTTGAACTTCGAAGATACACCTCAAAATCTATTTTTTTTAACCGACTTTTTAGTGTTTCCGTATTTCATCTTCCGTTTTAACTAGCCGTCGTTTCCTCATTCGAGAAGCATCCTTACTAGGTCTACCCATCATTTAAAATTATAATAGTTATTTACGTCACTAGTCCGGGAAGTGACATATTAAAGTATGAGTTTAGATATTTGCGGACGAGGCGACGAAAGGAGCCGAGTCCGAAATTTCTAAACGAATGCTTTAATAATCACTTCACGGACGTGTATCGTACAAAATTTTATTTCATTACTGCCAAAACCATTTTTTATTTGAATATTTTCTTTTTATAAAAACGTCATTTTTAAAATTTATATTCTGTCAAATTAAACATTCGCTGTTGGTATTTCACTTTAAATCACTCGTTGCTTAGCTACAAATAGATGTGTTTGATGAATTTTTCTCTAAGCAGTCCGGGAAGGGCTGCTAAGCAACACTTCCCGACCTTGGCCTGTAATGTGCCATTTCCCGGACTCAAATCAATGACGTAAAGTGGTATATAGCGTACGGAATGAAATAAAATAATTAACTTTAAAAAAAAAAGAAAACCGACTTCAAATAAAAACACAAAAGTAACATAAATTAACTAAAAAGCAAAAAATAAATGGTTTTTATACAACAGTTTAATACTTATTTGTTGTTCCGTTTAATGTAATTAAGAAGTTGTTGTTTATTATATAATTATTAATTGTTTTATAATTTTTAAGTCGGTGCCAAGTAAAACATAAAAATTATATACCTTGCTACAATAACAAATTAGATTCGAATTTTTATGTTTTACTTGGCACCGACTTAAAAATCATAAAACAATTAATAATTATATAATAAACAACAATTTCTTAATTACATTAAACGGAACAACAAATAAGTATTAAACTGTTGTATAAAAAACATTTATTTTTTGCTTTTTAGTTAACTTATGTTACTTTTGTGTTTTTATTTGAAATCGGTTTTCTTTTTTTTTTAAAGTTAAGACCGCGCCGCGCCGCGCCGAGGCACACGACACAGATGGCGCTAGTATAGACATCATATAGGCATTTTAATGTGTACTTAGCGACTTAATTAAAAAGAAAACGAAATGAAACAAGTTAATAGATGTTACTTAATAAAGTAACTTAGATGCTCAGATAATTATTTTCTTGTGAAACATGCAAATAAGGTAAAAAAATTACTTTTCTTAGCAAACATAAAACTATAAATTTAACACTATTCTTCATTTGTATTTACGCTGATCATCTAGATACTGTTATAATAGGTACACCAATTTAAAATTTTTGTCAATTATTTAAACTATGTCCCAGCTGAGTAAATTTAAAAATTCGATGCGAGTAACGTCAGCCATGTTTTTGAACAAAAGTTCATAGGAATCAGCACGGATGGCGCTACGGCGTAGGCATTTGGCGCGTTAATTTAAAACTTTTAACAAATTTCGCACATAAATAAGAGATTAGTTGCACACAAACCCACGAGCAAGTAATGCTGAGAATTGAATTTATGCGAGAAATCAATAATTCTGCTAGGACAGTCCTATAAAGAAAAATATATGCACGTCAACAGAACGCATGTGACGCTACCTGTTTATGTTTAATAGAACCATCAGTAATTAAATTCAAATTTAGAATGACTAGCGCCTCTAGCGTCAAAAACAAAAAGGTGCCACGGCGGCGTGCTCTTAATTATTGGACTTTATATTTATAACATAAAATTATTACAGAATATAACCGTAAAAGTGAGGCTGTAGATTTTTTGTAATTATTTATCGATGTACATGTACCTACTTTACTTCTTCATCTTCCATACTGTTTTATTTTCCATTCACTTAAGATCTGAATTGTCAATGTCAAAATTCAAATAAAAACTGTTCTATGTATTGAGATAAATATTTTCTGCACAAGCTGTTACGTCCTTGTTTAACAACTAATTAAAACCTAATTTTACTAGTTAAAAATGTAATACTAACACGCAAGTCTGACCTTGATGATGTAGGATCGATTTATTCGAAGCGACTAGGCGCTAGTATTTTAAACTACATACAAAATTTTTAAAGTTGGTAACGTGATAGAAACGTTATTTACAAAGATTAGGGAGGGTTCGGTTAGGTTAGGTTATTTGGTTATTTACTAACAGAAACAGAGATGTTTTGTGTGTTAGTGTGAAACGGTGTTTTTTTGCTTCCATCACTTGAACTTCGTGTATGTTTTATGACTTGAAGTGTTGTTTAATAACACAAGAGATGTGTTATAAATGCATACAAAATTGTACTAACTTTAGAAGCAAAGTTTGAAACAATATGTTTAATAAACTTTAAATAAAATATCTAATAATATATACAAAGCTATAAACAACTTATTAATATCTCAATATTATTAATATAGAACACGGTAAATTAGAAACTGAAAATGGATAAATATGAGGTTCTGGGTTTATTAGGTGAAGGGTGTTTTGGTCGTGTTTATAAGGCAAAACAAATCAGTGATTCTACAAAAGTGGCATTAAAAGTTATAAGTAAGGTTAGTATATAGTTTCTTTGTGCAAGCTGTTTTAAAAGGTAATGTAAGTAATCTGTGAAGTTGCCTGAACGTTCAGTTTAAATTGTAAAATCTAACCTTGTTATGTTACAATTTTACCAACCGTCCTTAACCCACCCTGATTTGGTATTTACCAGCTATTCAGACTTTTTGGTAAAAAATAAAATGATCGTAGAACTTCAAGAATCCCAGAATTCAATTTAAGTAGGTACATAAGTCCTATTACACAAGCGAAGAGCCTACCCGGAGTGAGAGTCCTCGACACTTTTGGGTATAAGAGGTGAAAGATTAAACAAACATAAGTATAATCCTTTTTTGTGTGTGTTTGTTGTTTTTTTTTTACCTCAAGGGTTGGGGTCTTTGTCCACTGCACTGCGGCCATAATAGGCCTTATGTGCCCCGTGTAATAGTTAGTCTCCCTTAAGTAGTCCTGTATCTTTCACAAAGTCTTGGAGTTCTTCTACGTCCACAAAGGGGACTCAGAATTTCCTAAGCCTTTTTGCTGCCAGTGCTTCGAATCGGTAGATTATATGTAATGGGGTTTCCTCCTCCATATCACACACTACATGTAGGGTCGTTTGTTAGCCCCATCGTGTTGAGGTGTTTCATCATCTTGCAGTGTCCCGTGAGGAGACTTGTTAGTCTCTTTAGGTTGCTCCAGTCAAGCTTCAGGATTTGTTTGGTAGTCTTCCTGGACGGGTCTTGAATAAACAGTTTCGACTGTCTCTCAGTCTAGGCAACGCATTCCAATGCTTGTGATGTGCTTCTCTGGGGGTCCTGTTACGGGCAGCCAGTTCAGTTAGGGGTACCAGGCAGCTTTTTACTGTATTGGAGTTGACCTCCTCTGACAGTAGGGCCTTTAAGGCGGCCTGACTGTCAGACCTAATGAGAACTTGCTTGTTCTCATAGTTTCTTTCCACCATTGCCTGTGCGCAACTGGTTATTGCTGTTAGTTCCGACTGGAATACGGTGGCATAACGGCCCAGGTTTATGATAATTTCATTCCCTGTGCTTTCTTCATATGACCTGGCTCCGGTTTTATCTCCCATCTTGGATCCGTCTGTGTACCACACGCTTCCAAAATTGTTTGTACGGTTTGTTGTGAATGCTCTTCTTCCCTCCCCCCCCCGAGATTATAATCTTAAAGGGTTTGTTGAAGTGATAACTTTTGAGTATTTTGTCTGACTGCATTTGTAGTATGCAGTTTTCGGCTAGCTTTTGAAAGATCTTTAGGTGAGAATCTTTCCTCCAGGGAGTCCTTCCCCTGATGTTGTCTCTGAGCCTGTATGTCGCTGCAAGGGTCTTAAACTCCTCTACCAGTGGGAGGGGAGGGAGGTCCAGCAATGTCCATGGCTGCCGCTGGGGTAGTTGTCATTGCGCCGGTGATACCCAGGCATGCTAGCCTTTGTAGCTTACCCAGTTTGGCTATATTGCCGCCTTATCTGCTTTTTGCCACCAAATAATTGATGCATAGGTAACTACCGGTAGTACCACCTTGGTGTATAGCCAGTGTACCATGTGTTTGTTGTTAATATTATGTTAATTCTCACCATGTATTGAAAAATCGAGAAGAGAATAATTGCTACAAATTTGCAAGACGAGTTAAGGTCATATAGCCCCGGCAATAATATTAGAGCACATCTCCTCTCGATATGGATTATTCTTTTCTTGAAAATTCAAAGTAAGGATGGTATTTATTTGTAAATTGAGAAATTATTTATCTGCATCATTAAGTAAATAGTGTTATGAAGATTTAAGTAGTGTTTTATTTCGAATGTGTACTGTATTTGGGTTTATGTTCGTATTTTATAGATTTCTACTTACAAATGTTTGAAAAAGTTGCCAAATTTTTAATAGGCAATTTAAGAGTTAAGAACTTACACACTTTTTACCTAACTGTATAATTTAATTGTGAAAATCAAAGATGAAGAAATCTTACAACTCTGTAATAAATGCAAACTAAACCTGATTTCTGACCTTTAATGACCAAAGCAATTTCTCAAAGTATTTATGTTATTTTATACATATTTGAATACATAGAGCGTCATATTTTTGAAGCTCGCCATTGGCTCTTGATTTGAAACTCATATAAGCTATTCAGTTAGACGAAAATTGACCAAGAATAATTTAAAAATTGTTTAATGTACTGGGAGGTTACTTTCAAGTGTGCGGATATCCAATGGAATTTTACATACATCGCAAAATTGGTTTTTGTATTCGCAATTAATGAGTGGTGTTACTATAGAACGATAGTTTGAAGTTGCAGCTTCCTCAATACTACGTTTTTGTGGTAAATAATTGTGTAAATAATAAAAACATTGAATATTTTAATTAATTTAAGGTTATCCGAACTTAAAATAACTTGTTTAAACGCTTTCTTCTCTAATAATGATGGTAGCTCACTGGTTTAGTTTCTATCTGCTAACATCGCTGCTAACCGAAGGTTTGATGGTTTAAATCCAATCCACGACAACTCTTTTTACTTTCCTATACTTTCAGCATAGGGAAGTATTGATTTCATGCAAATTTTCAAAATCTAGATTTTGACGGAAATACATGTTTTGGGCTTTCAGGATCCTAAAAAAGTAATTTTAAAAAAATGTCTGTCTGTGGGTGGGTTACGCTCCATATCTCCGGAACGGCTGGACCGATTTTGATGTGCTTTGGAATGAGGGGGTATATCAAAAATTCACCGACAAAATAAGCTTTTAAAAAAAAACCGAAGCCGGAAGCGGAAGTTAGATATGTTTTTTTGGTAGCATTTTTTTCAGAATCTGAATTTTGGAAATTTTAATAGTGGAGATTAAAGAAGGCCTTAGGACAAATCGAACGATTTTTTACCGAACTCTCTAGCTTTAAAATGGCGGCCGCTACGAATTTTTGAATATTTCGACTTTAACGCCCATTTACTCAAAAACCAGTTATCTGATTGGAATTAACTACATCTTGTTTGGTAGCCCTTCAAGGGTACTATACCATGAAATATAATTAATTTTGAAAATATAAAAACGATCGCAATGACATCACTCCAAAATTTTGGAATTTTTCAAAAAAATATTTCTCAAAAACTGCCCACACGTTTTTGTTTAAACTTTTTAAGCTGATAAAGCTGGGAATCTTCTACAATTTGTTTTTTTGCGCATTGCGATAATTTCATTGTGACGCCTTCTATGAATTTTTGAAAATTGAAAATTGGTACCCTTTTATTTATTTAACGGGGGCCAATAAAATATGTCTGTTAATGTGAAAGAGCTCACCATTAATAGCAAAATCCGAATATCATAATATTTTTTTGATACTTTAATACTTAGGGGGGCTACTGTTCCCCCCCCCCCCCCCCCCCCCAAATTTTCGCTACAAAATTAAAAAATTGATTTCTTCTTTTGTTTGCTCTAGGAGAATCTTTTTACAAAAAATCAATAAATCGAATCTTTTGCCCCTTAAGAATCTTTTTGTCCTTGGAAGAATTTCACATACTTTCTACAGCAGTTGTATTCTTGTACTAGTCGTTTAATGTTCAGTGTAAGCTAACTTTTTTATTTTAATAGATAGACTCGCAAACCCAAGAGCAAAGTTGTAGGGCAAATTCTTCTCGATTGTATTTAGAAAAAAACTTGAGTTTCCAATTTTAATATGGCGGCCACGGTAAAAAATAACGTTTTTTTAAATGGAAACGTGGCATTTTGGCTTTAAAATCAGAAAGGTTTTGAAATTCTAAATACAAATTAATAAGAGTAATTTCTTGCTAAAAATAATATTTCTCGAGTTATTAATATATTTTCAAATATCAATTTCCCCCCTTCCGTTGATTCAGTCCGAATATTTTACCGAACCTTATGCTTGCAGCGCCGCTGTCGGTCTTTCTTCAACCGCTTCAAGATGTTACAACTTATAAGAACTATTTACTTTAACTAGTCGTGTCTAGACAGGTGTATATCGAAAGTGTTGGAAAATATAAAACAATGTTAATTTATAAGTATAGGAAAGTCCAGGCGAAGTGTTTCGCTAATTTTTTTTATATTATTTTTTATGCAAGTCACTGCTTTATTAACTCAAACTCGTTCTTACTATTTTTATTAACTAAGAAACTAAAGTGTTACCTATTATTAATACGTATTGTTATTGCGCCTTGTTTGGATAATGGGTAACACTTCATTCTCTTAGGTAATAAAATAATAAAAATGATTTTGAGTTAATAAGGCTATCATAAAAAATAATTTAAAAAAAAGTTGTAGTGGATTGAATTCGAACCGTCAAACCTTCGATAAGCAGATAGAAACAACCACTGGGCTACCGCTTCATTCCATAAGAGTTGTTCAAACAATGTATTTAAGTTCACATAACCCTAAATAAATTCAAATATTCAATGTTTTTAATATTTACCCAATTATTTACCACAAAAACAATGTTATTGAAGAAGTTACAAGTTCAAACTGTTGTTCTATGGCAGCACCATTCATTAATTCTACTTCTTCTTCCACTTGTTATAGGCCAATGGCCTGTTTAATACCTGCAACTAGTGAGGGTTCTGTGAGCCCTCTTCGCACTTATGCCGGGCAGAAGGCTGCCCTTACCCATCGAAAGGGGAAGTTCCACAAAATGGTTTACGATTGCCAAAGATGTGAGTATATAGTGCTCTCTGAAGCACAGTTGGTTGGAGATATACCCCTGTATTGGTCACCCATCTGAGTGAAGACCAGAGTGGACAGTGCTTAACTCGGAATATTGTGTGACTAGCATCCTTAGTTCTCTGCCATGCCACCAACCATTCATTAATTACAAATATAAAAGCAAATTTTGCTGCAAATGTAAAATTACATTGGATACGCTACGATCATACTTGAAAGTAACCTCCCTGGTATACTAAAGTTTATGAATATAATAGGGGGACACTTAAATATTAATCAATTAATTTTATTAGTTATTATATTTGTAATAGTAATTATTTTTTAAATTATTAGACCTAATGTCAGAAACTTCAAATTCAGTAATCTCTTTATTTTTGAATTGAAAATAATTAAAATGAAACAGCAAAGCAAAGAAAAATAGTTTTGGAAATGTGAAATAAGGAACAAAGAATGTAGAATATAAGCATATTTGTTTATTTTCTGCTTTATATTGCCAATTAAAGTTTGATAAATCTCAGGACCCAAGAAGTACCAGTTGCCAGGTCATTGTGGCATCTAAAATTTTGCCTCGGCAATGAAAACCCTTAAAGGTTAAACTATCAGAAATTTGGTTGGCTCCCAAATTTTTATGTTGTTTATGTGCTCTTTCATACAATGCTTGTACTGAATTTTCATTTCAATTAGTATAAATGCTATCACCGTTTTTGTAGAGAGAGATAAAATAGAAACTTAATTGCAGTCGCCTTTGAAACAAGCGCGTCATGTCTTTGATTAGTTTGCAAATCATTTTAGTGGAGTCAACTAGTGGACGCCACTAAAATTGCCTTTAAGTTTTTGTCACACTTTTGTGAATTGTTGACTTGACGAGTCAGTTGACTTTAAAAATGGCGAAACCAGCGGTTGTGCGAGCTGGTGTGAACTGCGTTTATTCATGTAATCGTCCAATCTCGTATTCCACAATAATTCGCATTGTTCATAAATATCTAGAAATTTACTAATTTCTTCACTGTTCCACTTCGACATTTTATAATATTTATTATATATATTTATTATTATATTAGCAATATGTATATTGTATATAATAATATTATAAGAAAAAAAAGTAAAGTCGGTGGCACTACACTCCAATGAGGAGTTTGGCCTGCAATGCGGTGGGTCAGGGCCACCGGACCATCGTTTCGGATACCCAGCCGTCTTGCACTCTTATATGAAGTACGGGGTGGTGTGGTAAGCACCACGCCTTAGACGGCTGCCTTACTTCCCTCACCCGTCGAGGGGTTTGATTTTCAATTTTAAAAAAGCGACTAGGTAGGCCGCCCGCCAGGCATCCAGTCTCAGATTTGAACCCAAGACCTTCCGCGTAGCAGGCAAGTGCCCTAACCACTCGGTCACTCTGGCGCCTAACAATATTATAACAATTTGTCATTAAACTCAAACTTTCTGAACTTGAAAAGTCAACTACAACAGTCACACTGGGACACCTGCTGCTGCAATTTACACTTGCTTTCAACTAGCCACTAAAGTTTGCTCCTAGTGGAAACTAAATTTCTCACTTGCCTACTTGAAGACAACTGGCAATTTTTAGATCACACCAAGACATTCAATAGCAACTTTAGTGGCGTCCACTAGTTGACTACACTAAAATGTCTTGGTCTTTATTATAGTTTTTAACCTGTATCGCTGCTTCTATGGAAAGTCTGCATGCGAATACATTATTTGCTCGGTAGTTATTCTCCTAAAACTGAATTCATATCTTAATATACAAATGAAATTCCAATGGCGAGACTCAAAAGTAGGACACTTAATAATATTTTACATAATTTTAATACAAACTTCTTTAAAGTGAAATATTCAAATTAAACGTTTTTAGAGGGGAAGATCCATAAAAGAAATAAAAGCGCTACGACGAGAATGTGAAATTCAAAGACACTTGAACCACCCAAACATTATTCAAATGCTTGATTCTTTTGAAACAGATAATGAGGTTTGGTATATTTGTTTATCTAGTTGTTTTGAATTTATATGAGACATCTTCTGCTACAGATCGTAGTCATAACTGAGTTTGCACATAAAGAACTTACTGCTATGCTTAGTAAAGAAGTGTATTTATCTGAAGATAAAGTTCAAACTATTGCTTGGGATTTAGTGTCAGCTCTGTACTACTTGCATTCTCATAGAGTACTGCATCGGTAGGTCTTTAAAAATGATACTTAATTAAAGATAACCGAAACATGTTGACTTACAAGATTCTAAGTGTATTTTATTCATTTTATATTTTAGAGATTTGAAGCCCCAAAATATTCTCCTTGATTCAAAAGATAACACAAAGCTATGTGATTTTGGTTTTGCTCGTAATATGAGTACTGGTACACATGTTTTAACCTCAATCAAAGGTATGTTTGTATTTTCTTGTTTCACTACAATTTCATTTTAATTTTAAATTACGTAATAGGTACTCCACTATACATGGCTCCTGAATTGATTGAAGAACATCCGTATGATCACACTGCAGATCTTTGGTCACTAGGTTGTATCATATATGAATTATTAGTTGGTGCACCTCCATTTTGCACCACTTCTATATTGCAACTTATAAGAAAAATACGACATGAAGATATAGAATTACCCACATTTATTTCAAATAGCTGTACATCATTCTTGAAGGTTTGTATGATCATTATAAACCTACTTTTATTATGAAAATGATTGGTAATTTTTAACGTTTTCACTAAAATCGCTTTTTTTTCGGAAAATTTATTAGGCGAGCATATGAAAATGATACATCACTGGAAAGGGAAAAAATTATTCGTTTTGCCGCATTTTTTAAAATATGCGGTCCTGTTTGGAAATCACGAAAAAATGAATAAACATAATTTCAAAATGGTGTAATTTAGAAACGACAATACATTTTAAAAATTTTTATGTTGATTTGATTTAAGCGTTGATCGCTTAACATATTTTGAAATAACCTTTAAAACTATACCTCTTAAAATAAGCAAGTTATAACGCTGGGGAGTTTTGATTGGGACAATACACAATACACAAAAAAATTTCTTTTATCTGGTTTTTGAATTGTGACTCACACAAGAGTTTTTGTAAATACGTATCTTCCCTTTTTAGGAAGCTGTAAAACAAACAAGCAAACAAAAAGTTCCTCTGCAATTTTTGATTCAACCAGTTTTTTTGGAGTTATTAAAATCTAAATGGTACACAACAAAAACATTCAAACTTAAATTTAAGTGTTTAGTCAAATACTGAAAACAAATCCATAATGAATTTACTTTTAGTCCAGGCTGTTTGCTCTTCAAGGTCGACCAAACTGCAACAGCTCCCCTTTGTTTAAAAACAATGACATCATACAGCCAATCTGTCCAATTCAGCAATCAGCGCCAGAGGCTGGTTGTAGAAGCTGGTACATTCCTATCTCTCTCTTTCACAATTACTTTCTTTTTCTAAAGGTTCGAAAATATTTTTCCCATTCATTCTTTTAAAGAGGTCAAGATGTTTGAAAAATCTGAAAAACATGTGCAACGAAGAAAATGCATTCTTTGGCGCACTTTCAACCCCAAAACGCAGCGTTTGTACTGAATACTTTGCTTGCAATGGAAGATGCGCGATTCTTAATTAACAATGAAATTGTGAATTTTTAAGACACTTTTGAAAATTGTGTGTTTTTATTAAGTGGTAAGTGTTTCATTTCTTTTTAGTTTAAAGTTTATTAAGAGAAGTAACAATTTAATTAAATTTAAATAAAATATACATAGCTACAATTGCTTAACTATTGCCAATAATATTAAATTTAATTGTTACCACTTAGCACCTATTATGAGCAAAGTAAAGTATAAATTAAATAAAATATAATTAATTTCATTTTTGTTTTTAGATGATAGTTATGCGATCGACTATATTACACGATCGATTCATTCGGGTCACTTGCTTCAGTTCAGCTTAATCGTTGAAATTTTGTCTACTATAGCAATTCAAAGATTTTATGAACATCCAAATGCACCAGCAGCAAAGGAAGCAGTGACAAAAAAATCCGCAAGGTAAGAAGTAACAAAATAGCTGGGAATGATTTTTATAATGTTATTTACATGTTACCGACTAATAGTAATCTTACCCTGACTGCTTGAAAAATAATTGTATAACTTTATTAAGAAATTAACAACTGTAAAATATACTATATACAGGGTGTCCAGAATATGGCCTCCATGCATGGGGATCTCATAAACGGTAAGAGATAGAGATTCGGTTAAACGAGAAGAACTATTCAGCATCTAAAGTACTACTATTATACACATTCAAATCCTAAAATTTTAGCTTGGTTTTTATTATGGACTAAAATAACTAAATTGCCAATTTTTGTTTGTTCATTTTTCGAATTTCAAATCTGAAATTAAAATTTTTATAGGTTAATGAGTATCTGTATATAAAATACTTAATCACTTTAACAATATCTATTTATTTAAACCTTATACGTATTTCGGCATGTTTACATGCCATTGTCAAAGGTTATATGAAAGTAAACAGTTAGTGTTGTTATAGCAATAGAACTTTTTTACTTATCTTGGTAATCGTCTGCAGATGACTTGATTTCTTATTCCAAAATGTCTAGTAGAGGAGAATTTAAGAGATCAATTTGCTCATTCATTAACGGTACAGTTTTTAAATGTTTGTGAATTTCAAAAGCTTCTAGTATATCTAACTTACGTTTATCATCACAAAAGTGTAAACATTTTATGGTGTTATAAGATGTCATTGAATGATTTTGTTCTAGTAAGTGTTTAGCGTAATTGGATTTATGTGGGTGTTTGTATTTGTAACAACGTACGTGTTCTTTATACCTAATATCAAAATTTCTAATTGTCTGGCCTATATAAACCGAATTACAATGCGAACAATTTAATTTGTAAATGCCTGATTTTAACAAATCGTCTGTTTTTGATTTTGCATTAAACAAAGTGTTTAAGATGTTCCTAGTTGTTTTAAAGCTTACTTTATATTTATTTGTTTTGTTTATAATTTTAGCAATTTTTTCTGATTTCTCACCAAAATATGGGATCGAAGCATATTTAATTGTATCGAACGAAGTTAGGATATTCGGATAAATTTTTTGAATGGCTAATTTAACGAAGTAAAGCTGGAATTGATAAATAAAGTTTTTATAGGTTGTTAAATTTTAAAGATATTGACAATAACTTCGCTTTTTTAAATATGCATTAAAGGCGGACATGTTATCATTGGATAGAGCTATTTTTTCCCTTTTCTCTGATATAAGGTTTGATGGGTTTATTTCCACAAATAATGGAGTTGGGAAGCGAAAAACTTTTTTCTCGTAGTAGGCTGTGAAAAACTGGTTTCTTAATTTAAGTACACAACTTAGTAGAACCTGTTACGTTGATTTTGTATCAAGGGGCATGTATTATAGTCTAATAATTGTATTCATATTTATTTACAGAATTGGAAGGTTCATGCCAAGCCCAAGAAGATAAAATATGGCTAAAATATGGTAATAAGAAGCCTACAGACGAAGAAGCTACATATTTTTTTGGAATTGAGGACAAATTACTGCCCTCAATTTAATGATCAAAATGATTTATGGGTGAGGATAGCCTAAGAAATAAAAGGTGTGGATTTCCATGTAGGAGAAGGGAAAGAGGGGATCAAAAATCTAGGCAAATATTTGCATATTTTCAGAAAACATACATACATTTTATAAATAATGGGGTAATGGAAACTGGAACGCAGTACCAAAGTAAACCGCAATTTTAAGATCAAATGCACGGGATTGTAGAGGATAAAGATAAAGTTATGCCCCGTTATTTAAAAGATTCTTTTGTTTCTGTGACAGCGGTAGCCTGACCAGCAATACCAATGCAGAGCAATATACTCCAGGTATTATAGAAGTAGCTTCTTTATCGTCCTATGCAGTCACGCCTACTACTAGCAAATACAGCCAGACTAAACAAATCTGCAAAAGTGGCGAATGCTAAAGAAGACATAATTAGTGCCATCCGAGAAATATATGTAGAAAAGAAGCAGGAGCAACAACATGATTAAGGAGGGGTTAGCCTTCCAAAATAAATTACTAACCAACCAAAACGAGCAGCGGAACAGGTTTATTGAAATTTTAGGTAAATTGACTGAAGAGCTCTAAAGGAAAAAGGAAATAGGTCTTCTTCAAGAGAATAACTTAATAAACTGTTTAAATATAAATTTATATATTACAATGTAAATATTATACTTAAGATTAATTTTTTTAATATATAATTGTAATTTTAAATAGTCTTTTAGATAATGTATTTTTCTAAATTATTTTTTTTTTGTTAATATAACTTATACAGCTGTAGGTAGTAGTAATTTAATAGTACATTAGTAGTTCAGCATTAATACATTTATAAATAAATAAAATAAACTTGAATAAACATGATATATATTGATATTAAATTTTTGTAATGTTAGATCAATCGCTGAGTTGCGCAATTGCCGAAATTTTGTTAATATCTTAAAATTTTTTGAGAAATCATGCTCTTCAAAGGCAGCATTCAATGTATTTGTTCTGGCAACTTACGCCCTAATTGAATGCCGGGGCGGGGGGGCAGGATCACTCAGAAAGATTTACTCAATCCTAGGATGAACAAAATTTTGGCAATTGGCTGAATTCAGCGATTGAGGCTACCATATCTACAAAGCTTACTACTAAAAACACGCTATTGTGCTTTGTTAATTCCCTTATTGTTTTAAATTAACGATTACGAAATTCTTTTTGTGATGGGTTTTGGTCCTAAAAAGAGCTTTTGTATGTTGCCCATTTGCAAACTTGTAGGCACGCCCTCGTCTGTTAGCAGGTACTCTTGTTTGGCTGCGTGCTGTTGGTGTGCCACCTATAAAAAAATAAAACAAGTTGAAATGCTATTTTAAAGACATATTTAAAACATCCCTGTTTTAAAACAATTGCGAGATCGTTCCTCTTCTTTATACCTTCTGTGTGGTCAGCTTCTTCAGAATAACTGATTCCTACATTATTTTCTCTAATCACGTCTGGCTCATAAACATCAAAGTCATCATGATTTATTAAGCAAAAATTATCTAGTTTGGTGCACACTTAAGTCAATGGCTTTTTATGTGCCGTAACAATCTCCCGCGCTCTTTTAAATGGCTAAAGCTATTTTTGATCACGACTCTAGATCTACTCAAGTTTTTATGTGCTCTTTCTGCTTTTTCAACAACTTTCCATTTCCCTATAAATAAAAATTATAATTATTTATAATATTGATTATTTATAAAAAACGAATTAAAGACCAGTGAATGTAAGTGACATGGTAAGTATAAAACATTGCATTCAAATTTATGATATATAATACCTACTTGTATGGTGTTGTTAAACATGTTTGGCATGGGTATGCTGAGTCACCAACCACATGGTATTTTCCATAGAAATACTTCTGTGCCCAAAATTGTTCCACACTTTTATGCAAGTACATATTCCCTGCAGGTTAATCAAGTGAAAAAATTTACGGTTTAGATAACTGTCCTGTTGATCAGCAGGCACTTTCAGTGCTATGTGACAACTATTAATTGCACCAATAATTTCTTAAGGTAAAACAAAATCGTAATCTAAAGCAACCCAAATATATGGTATAATAAGCAACTATATTTTACCTGGATATTCACTTTTCACTTTATATTCGTGTGCTATATTGGAGGTACGGTAAGTAGGTGGCAGTGTCAACAATCGCGTGCGATAGCGCTCCACATTTAACGAATTTAGAAAGTGTTAAACCAAAGTAAATTAAAGAAAAGTGTGCAAAGAACAATTAGGAGATAGTAAGGTTCAAGGAAGAGTGGAATCCAGAGAAGGGACCACAAGTTTTAAACCCTAGAGGGTAAGTCTAAAATTTGGAAATCGAGTGAGGTTAAGAAGCGCACAAGGCCAACAGAGAGAAGTTACCAGCAGAATTAAAAAGCGACGTTGCCGAGTTCAGAATTTTACCCCAGACTTGAAGTATAAGTAAATGAGTGGAGAAGATAAGCAAAAACAGCGGAAAAATA